>JAINUV010000844.1:480000-735882 GCA_020205505.1 Panax japonicus
GTAATTTATATACACACAATGAATTAAATTCTTGTACATTTTACAGACGCAACGCAAGAGCTATGTTTAAAAAAGAAAAGGAAAATTAAAAGGAAAGGAAAGTTCAGAACATAAATAAACATAATTTTTGCCAATAATTTTCCCAATAACAAATTTCCTCCGTTAATTATGATTTTGCTCTATACCAAATAATTTCATGAAATCCAAATGTACTTTTCAAATTAAAAAAGAAAAATTAAATTAAATCTTAACAATGGAGGGTTTTAGATTATTTCACTCTTGTTTTCTTTTTAATTTATTAATTTTATTTAAAAATAAAGTACAAAATCTTGGCCTCTTTTCACACAATTGATGTCATTTCAATATTTATATAAATGGGCTTTTTTTTGGCATACTAAAATCCAAGAATTTGGACCATTTTTTCCTTGTTTTGGACGTAAGAAATGGGACTTTTTGGACGGTATTCAAATGAAGCTTCAACATTCAGAAACAAGAATATTTTTAGTATCGTATGAAAAGGATTAGCCATTATGTAGGTCTTGCTCTCATATCAAAACCTATACATGAGAGAAGAAATCAAACCTTCACCATGAACTTTATTTCCAAGTAATTAAGAAAAAACATATACTACCGCAATTCTACATAGAATTTCATAAATAATAATGATGTCACTAATTATGAACACATGTTTGTACTTATGGTCAAAATATATATTGATTCATGACAAGTAGTGTTATATGATCACCAAATTTTACATGGTCCAACATAAAATTATATGATCTGCAGTGTTTCATGTGCGCGCTGCAGTAGGCAAGTCTTTTGCAGCGCGCACATGAAACAATTATGCAAATTTTATAAATGGACAAGCATGCAAAAAGTGTATAATTGTATGAAATATATAAATACATTTAATTGGATAAATTATACTAAGAATTAACTCTCTGTATTTTAGATTATTCTTTACCTATTCAATAAAGGAAATAATTGCGTTTGTGCACAATTTTAGTTAGCCCTTTTGAGGGAGACGTATTTAAAATCCAGCAGAAAATTTTGGGTTCGTAATTGATGGTGACCAGTTTTCAAAATTCCTTTAACCTGGCCGTTAATGGCGGTTATTGGCCGTTGAATATTCAAATGATCCACGTGGCTGTCATATTCAGATTAAACAATATTACGTTATCCCATGCGAGGATTTAGGATGGTTTGCCAAACTCATGCAAATTAAAACCAATACAAATTCATGCATGTGTACTCTTCTATCCCTAAATTATTGTCTTGATTCTCAGATAGAAATTAATTATATGAAGAAAGTTACCAACTTTATGGAGTAATTAATTGTCTTTTGACTCCATTTAAAATATGATAATTAATTATTTTTAAACAGCATATATGTAATTTAAAAAAAGGGAATTGTGACGTTAAAAAATGATTGGATATATCTCATATTGAAATGGGTTTGAAATTTTTATATAATCATAACAAAGTTTGGAAGGATATATATAATAAACTCTACTTGTAAAAAGAATTAAAATATGATCTTTTAGATGTGTGTGTATAACATGGAATTCATTTTGTGTCCTTTGTTTTTCTTACTTTTTTTTTGTCAATAATTTTATTGTAATTGGCAAGTAATAAATATAACTTTGGTTCTCTCACTATTTTTTACCCAATAAATAACAATATTTTTTTAATATAAGGGCAATGTAGACAATTGATAGTATATTTAATGTTTTACAATCATTTCCTTAATACTTGTGCACAACCCTAAAACGACCTATATTAAAGAACGAATAGAGTAATACTTTGTGCGTCATAGATAAACAATCAAACAAAATATATATGTATATAGAGGGTAATGATGCATAGTATCTTTATATAGTATACACCATCTATACTGTTAAAAATAAGAAAAAATAATTATAATTAGAAACAGAAAAATAAAGATTGGTTTGACCAATAAATATTTAGGGTTTAGCTAATCAGAATAAGAATTTGACAGAATAAGGGTTTGATTCGACCAATAAATATTTAGGGTTTAGCTAATGAATAAAGATTTAAATTGGTCAATAAATATTTAATGTTTATTAACTAGGGTTTAATCTTTATTAATTAGGATTTAGAGTTTATTAACCAATTAAGATTTATAGTTTATTAACCTTATTAAATCTTAATAAACCTTTAAACTTGGTTAATAAATCCTAAATCTTAATTAATAAACCTTAAATATTTATTTGTCAGTCAAACCCTTATTTTGATTAGCTAAACCCCAAATATTTATTACTAAAGTCACTGTTATTCTGATTAGCGTCCGAGTGTTATTTTTACCATGCGTTACTAATAGTAGCGGACGTGAATTTTTAATTTTTAATTTTAGTCGTTTCATTTTGTTTTTAATAGTACTATAAATGATATATGTCTTATAAAGATGTATATACATGTTATCCATCATTACTTATATATATATATATATAGAGAGAGAGAGAGCAAGGATCAAGTGCATACCCCTTATCTTACTCACCCATGCTCACCCTCCTTTAGGCGACGGTTTCGGTCATACAACCGTCGTCTATACTTTTAGCGACAGACAACATATAGCGTCGCTAAAAGTATAGACGACGGTTGTGTGAACGAAACCGTCGCCTAAAGGGGGGTGAGCACGGGTGAGTAAGATAATGGGTATGCACTTGATCCGGACCGTATATATATATATATATATATATATATATATAGTGTCCGGATCAAGTGCATACCCATTATCTTACTCACCCGTGCTCACCCCTCTTTAGCGACGGACCCGGCGACAATTCGGTCATACAACCGTCGTCTATACTTTTAGCGACGTTAAATGTTGTCCTTCGCTAAAAGTATAGACGACGGTTATATGATCGAAACAGCCGCCAGGTCCGTCGTTAAAAGGGATGAGCACGGGTGAGTAAGATAAGGGGTATACACTCGATCTTTGCTATATATATATATATATATATATATATATATATATATATATATATAAACATTAGTCAAATGATATGCAATTCTGCACATGGTTATCAATGTCATTGAATCCCATTCTTCAAAAAAAAAAATCGGTAGGTGAAAGATCAAAATAACTTTTGTGTCGAAGTCATCTTAATTCTTAGAATCTCGTGACGTTTGATAGCATACTTAAAATTTATTATTATATACGGACTAAATTTATTAGGGCATATTTCAAGATAGCGATCATGATTTTATCATATTATAAAAAATCATTTCAGGTTAGAAACTATATGAGCATTGAGTATGACATATTGTCTTTATTTGGATGTTGAGTATTCATTTTTCTTGTTCTCAGGGCCATGATCGCTTGGGATTTTTTATGCTTATTAATTCAGTTTCAATTATTATAATTAATTTATTGTTTAAAAAAATTAAATTAACATGAATTTATTTAATTTAAAATAAAATAGTAATTAATTTAATTTTTCTTAAGTTTATGCTTTTATATTTCTAATCTTAATGTTGAGAAAATGGATTAGTAGTAAACACAATTTTAATCGCCCAATTTAAGTATGTGAATTCTTATTAATGTAGGTCGGACCCATTTGAAATAATGTATCTCTTAATTACATCCTTTAACAATTTATATAAGTAAATGAATTTCACATCATTTACTTGTAAATTTAGTTATAAATTTAATTCGTGAAAATTGATTTTTAAGTAAATGGGGGTAGACACCCATATACTTGATAGAATTTTGAATTTATTTCAAGAATTTGATTTAAAGTAAATGGGCTAGGCACCATTTACTTGGAACTTTTAATTTATTTAGGAATTTTGTGTAAATAGCTTAGGCACCATTGACTTGAAAATTTAAATTTATTTTCTTATTCTAGGGTTAAAACTTAGGGTGCAAATTGAATCTTACTCTAATATTTATATCAACAGTCACTTATTTTCCTTTTTCACAAATTATTATCATCAAAAAGCTAATGTTGTTAGATAAATTAACCTTGAATCCAACTTTTCTTCTTCTTTTTTTCTTTCTTTTCTCTTTGATTACAATCCCTAACCTCCAAAACTTTCAATTTAAGTAGATTTGGGGAAGTTTTTTTTTTCTCTTTTGAAAAGACCCTCCTGAGATCTTTTGTTTATCATTAATATTTTATTAAATATAATAAATTGCAGTACATAACATTATTGCATGACATTTTTTATTCTCAAATTGCAACACATGTCCTACCTAATTAATGTCCTCATTCATTACTTCAGTTTTTATATTATCGCTACTTAAGTATTATCTCCTAAAAACACTACTTTTTAATCCCACGTTAATATTTTGATTTTATAATCTCATAAATCACTACAAATCTAAATTTTTCTGATAATGTTAATTATCCTAATATTACCATTACTAATTTAATTATTATCTCCTAAAATCACTACTTTTTTAATCACAAATTAATGTTTTGAATTTATAATACCCTAAATCACTACAAATCTAAACTGATTTGGTAATGTCAACTGTTCTGATATTATCCTTTCTGTGACGCCCCCAAAATTAGGTATACATCACCCATCTTGAGTCGCCAGATACATGATACAGAATTCAAATACAACTTACTAATACAACTGTCGTGTACAATACGACAAAACATAACTGTGAGTTTGAATACAATTATTGTCTACTAGAGATCATTCAAACTCAAAAGGAGTCCTCAATACAATTATTGTCACACTATTTAACAGAATAGTGAGGACTACTAATACTATTCTCTGGTCCATCACTCCGTTCCCCGACTCGTCCCAACTATATTCTCATTTCCTGAAGAGAACATTGAAAGAAAGGGTGAGCTCAACTAGCCCAGTAAGAAATATTATGACTAAGATAATGCGGAATAAATTATCATTAGCCTTCAACAGTGTTAAACTGATAAAATACAATAACCATCAAGTTTAACTGCAGCGGAACCAGCAATCCATTAAAAGAGTCAAGTAGAAAATAAAAACTACTATCTTTTATGATTTAAAAGGTTTTTCATCATCGTTATAGCTGAGACTCAGCTTAATAAATATTCCACATCATCGAATCACCCCCGCACTACGGCCAAGGATATTCTTTAGTATCACGACCACAATTATTCATGCACTACGGCCAAGAATATTTGTGTATTCATTAATGGTCATGATCATGCCAACAACTGTCCATCAATGCACTACGGGCCAATGAGGATTTTTAATTTTTACATCATTTGTAATATTACGGTCATGATTACACCGAATAATCTCTGGTCATAATCATACCAAGTCCATCTATGCACTACAGGCCACAGATGACTTTCAAAAATATAAATAAGAGGATGATGACAATGATATAAGAATTCAATAAAACAAGTTCAAGAATTATTTTATCCAGAAATTATTAACGTCCAAATTGTCAACACGATACTGTTTTGTGGTGTAAAATTCAAGAATGCTCAGAAGAATATTTCTATGAAAAGATACTGGATGAAGCGCAAATATCAAGGATATTCCACTAATTTCATGGAGTATAGAAGTCAAAGTTTTATCCAACTGAGTATAATAAAGAATGGAATAACAAAAGAAATCACCATGCATGCGATAGACCGCACATGCAGGTTATTCCAACAGAATAATAAATAACGGAACCAGGTCCGGCGTAAAACGCACAGACAGGATATTTCAACAGAATAATAAAAATGAAACCAGGTCCGGTGTAAAATACACAGACAGGATATTCCAACAGAATAATAAAGAATGGAACCAGGTTCGGTGTAAAACACACAGACTGGATATTCCAATAGAATAATAAAAATGGAACCAGGTCCGGTGTAAAACACACAGACAGGATGTTCCAACAGAATAATAAAGAATGTCACCAAGTATAGGGTAAACCGCGTATACAGGTTATTCCAACGGAATAATAATGAATGGAATAACATAAGAATTTCACCAAGTATAGGTTATACCGCGTATACAGGTCATGTATAGGGTATGCCACTTTTACAGGTTATTCCAACAGAATAACAAAGAATGGAATAACATAAGTTCTCTTCAAGAAGAAAGAATAACACCCCTTACATTATTTAGGAGATTGAATACTGCAGTAGTGTAGTAACCGACTACTCTTTTTCTTTCTCTCTTATTCTCTCTATACTTTCTCTCTCTATAGCTTGAGCGAATTCGTGAAAAATAATGAAGCCCTGGGCCTCTATTTATTGAAGATTTATTACTATTTACGAAAGTATTTACTATTTATGAAAGTAATTACTATTTACGAAGGTAATTACTATTTACGAAGGTAATTACTATTGACGAAGGTAATTACTATTTACGAAGGTAGTTACTATTTACGAAGGTAATTACTATTTATGAAGGTAATTACCATTTACAAAGGTAATTACTATTTATGAAAAAGACTCTTAGATGATGACATATGGCCCCCCATAAATAATTAAACTTACCACAAACGTCTAATAATAGACTCTTTATATACATCAAGGATTGAATAAAAATTACCAGAAATCATTTTATTTTTTAATCAACACATATTTAATCTTTCCACAATTATTAATCATTTATAACTTGTCGTCTCAATTATTGTTTAAATAATATAACATATTATACAGATGATATTGTGACAATAATTGAATCAATAATATAAGAGATATGATGCAGTAATTACTGTAGCAATAATTGAGTATAGCTGAGTGACTTGTCACGTAAGCATCAATAATCAATACCGTGTGCTACTATGCAACAACGCGTATTACTGTACTTTTACTACCGAGTAGTTCAACAGTTTTAACGGTAACACCTCCGCCGTTATTTTATAGAAAGATAATTTTGTCGTTTTCTAACTACAACAATACTTCTGTTGTGGGGTCCACCAATGATTGTGCCGTCGTACGAATATTCCCCGACAAAAAGAATATTCCCCGACCAAATGAATATTTTATAACAACTTGCGTACTTTGCAAAATTTATAAATATTACCCACAACTATATATTTTATCAAATTTATTCCATAATATTCAAAAATAATAATTATGAAAATTCATCTTTATTTATAAAAACTGGGGTCTTACAACCTCCCCTTCTTATGAAATTTCGCCCTCGAAATTAGGGTACGTACCTGGTATGTCAAAGAGGTAAGGATACCTTGATTTCATTTCAGATTCTAACTCCCAAGTCATTTCCTTAACATCGTGGTTTCTCCACAAAACTTTGACTTGAGGTATAACCTTGGAGCGTAGAATATGTTCCTTCTTATCCAAGATTTGAACAGGAATCTCTTCATACGTCAAATCTTCCGCTATTTCGTCCGGTTCTAACTCAATAATGTGGTTCGGGTCTTTCACATATTTTCGTAACATGGATATGTGAAAAACGTTATGAACACGAGACATACTTGGCGGTAAAGCGAGTCTATAGGCCACAGTTCCTATTCGATCGAGGATTAAAAATGGACCGATGAATCGAGGATTGAGTTTTCCTCTCTTTCCAAATCTTGTAACTCCTTTCCATGGAGTAACAAGTAACAACACATGATCTCCTATATTGAATTCCACGTCCTTTCGATGAAGATCAACATAACTCTTTTGTCGACTTTGTGAGGTTTTTATACGTTGTCGGATAGTTTGAATCTTTTCCGTAGTCATACGTACCAACTCCGGTCCCAACAACGTTGCTTCACCCACCTCATCCCAGCATACTGGAGAACGACACTTTCTTCCATACAACGCTTCGAATGGAGCCATGCCAATACTTGCTTGATAACTGTTGTTATAGAAAAACTCCACCAATGGTAAGAACTTGTCCCAACTTCCCTTGAAATCAAGGACACAGAGTCTTAATAGATCTTCAAGAGTTTGAATAGTTCTCTCCGACTGTCCGTCCGTCTGAGGATGATATGCTGAGCTAAATCGTAAGTCTGTGCCCATAGCTTTTTGCAAACTAACCCAAAATCGTGAAGTAAATCTTGGGTCTCGATTAGAAACTATGGATACCGGCATACCATACAGTCTTACAATCTCGTTTATGTACATACGAGCAAGACGTTCAAGTGTATAAGTTTCTCGTATCGGTAAGAAATGAGCAGACTTGGTCAATCTATCAACAATAACCCAAATTGCATCTATGCCTTGAGAAACCTTAGGAAGACCGGTAACGAAATCCATGGTAATGTGCTCCCACTTCCATTCTGTAATTTCAAGTGGTTGCAATGGACCTTTTGGTACTTGATGCTCCGCTTTAACTCGTTGACAAGTTAGACACCTTGAGATAAACAACGCTATCTCTCTCTTCATATTACTCCACCAAAATGTATGTCGAATATCATGATACATTTTGGTACTCCCAAGATGGATTGCAAACGGTGTATTGTGCGCCTCCATCATGATTTTATACTTTAAATCAGGGTCATTAGGAACACAAAGTCTGGAGTTGACTCGAAGTATTCCTTCTTCATCGATTCTTGCTTCCGGCATAGCACCTTCTTGCACTTTCTTCCTCATACGCATCAGCTCTAGGTCTGTAGCTTGAGCAGCTTTAACTTTATCGATTAAAGTCGGTTCTACTCATATATTCGCCATCGTCACATGCGTCCCTGGAGTCTTTAACTCTATCTTCATCCTTTGCAAGTCACACAAAATGGGCCCTTGCGTTGACAATATCGCACTTGTACTTGCATGTGATCTTCTACTCAATGCGTCAGCTACCACGTTTGCTTTTCCAGGATGGTATTGGATGGTATGATCATAATCTTTCAACAGTTCAAGCCAACGTCGTTGTCGCATGTTGAGTTCCTTTTGAGTGAAGAAATATTTGAGGCTTTTATGATCCGTAAAGATCTCCACTTTCTCCCCATACAAATAATGCCTCCAAATTTTAAGTGCAAAGACAACAGCTGCCAACTCTAGATCATGAGTAGGATAATTCCTCTCATATTCTTTGAGTTTTCGCGAGCCATAGGCTATGACTTTTCCATGTTGCATGAGAACACATCCCAGCCCTTTGCCCGAAGCATCACTGTAGATGACAAATCCCTCCGAGCCAGATGGTATTGTCAGAACAGGTGCTGAAATGAGTCTCCTCTTGAGTTCTTGAAAACTCTTCTCACATTCTTCGCTCCAATCGAACTTTGTATCTTTCCGAGTCAGCTGAGTCAATGGAGTAGCGATTCGAGAAAATCCTTCCACGAATCTCCGATAATAACCAGCTAAACTGAGAAAGCTACGTACTTCGGTCACTGATTTAGGTTGCTCCCAGCTTTGAATAGCTTCAATCTTTGCTGGGTCAACAGATATTCCATGACTTGATACCACGTGCCCAAGGAATGCTACTTCCTCAAGCCAGAACTCGCATTTCTTCAACTTGGCATAAAGCTTATATTCACGAAGCTTTTGGAGTGCCAACCTCAAGTGTTGCTCATGATCTTCACGGCTTTTGAAATAAATAAGGATGTCATCAATAAAGACGACCACAAAGTGATCCAAATATTCCTTGAATACTCGGTTCATCATATCCATGAAGGCAGCAGGAGCATTAGTCAATCCAAAGAACATGACTAGGAATTCATAATGCCCGTACCGAGTTCTGAAAGTCGTCTTTGGAATGTCATCGGTTCTAATCTTCAATTGGTGATATCCGAAACGAAAATCAATCTTTGAAAAGAATTTGACTCCTTGCAACTGGTCAAACAAGTCATCAATACGTGGAAATGGATACCTATTTTTGATGGTGACATGATTCAACTCCCGATCATCAATACAAAGTCGCATACTCCCATCTTTCTTTTTCACGAATAGAACAGGAGCACCCCAAGGAGAAGTACTAGGACGAATAAAGCCAATGTCTAACAATTCCTGTAGTTGGGTTTTTAACTCCTGAAGTTCAATAGGAGCCATTCGATATGGGGCTTTAGAAATAGGTTTTGTGCCGGGTTCAAGGTCGATACAAAATTCAATCTCACGCTCTGGGGGTAGGCCAGGAAGTTCTTCGGGGAATACGTTAGGAAATTCATTAACAATAGAGATATCGTTCAAATCTGACGTATTTTTATTTAAATCTGTGACATGAGCTAAGAAAGCTTGACATCCGTTTTTCAATAAACGAATAGCTTTATGGCTTTAGATGACCGTGATTGATTTTAATGGTTTGGTCGCTTGAATTCGCATAATAGGTTGATTAGGAATATGAAAGCTAACAACCTTATGGAAACAATCAATTTTTGCATGATGAGTAGTTAACCAATCAATCCCTAGAATCACGCCAAATGCAAGTATTTTCAATGAAATAAGATCTACAGGTAATGTGAGGGTACCGATTTGAACCAAACAAGACTTATAAACAGTGGATGTGATGAAGGTTTCTCCCAACGGAGTTTCCACAGATAAGTCAAAGTCTAATTTCTCCGGAGTCAAATTTAATCGATGAGCGCAACTAGGAGAAATAAAAGAATGGGTAGAACCGGTATCAAATAAAGTATAGATTTCGTTAGAGTTTATGATAAGCTTACCCGTGATGACCTCATTCGGGTTCCTTGCTTTCTGGGAGGTCACAACAAACGCTCTCCCTTGCACTACCGGCTTTGACCTTTCTGGGATGGCCTTTGGTGCCTCCATCCTAGCTGAGTATGTCTTTGGTAAACGACAAAATCGGACCAAGTGACCTTCTCTTCCACAATTATAACATGCTTTGGACGGCACCGCGCAATTTAGACTAATGTGTCCCTCCCCTCCGCATTTGAAGCATATGATAGGTGGTCTTTCTCCTTCCTTAACAACGGGTGCTGGTGCTGACGTCTTTCCATCATTGTTGAATCTCCTCTTTTTGAAATGTCCATTCTTATTATTTTGGCCCTGATTACCACCGAAGTGGTAACCATTTCTAGCCTGCTGATTCCCTCCACGCTTGTTGTCACCGCTTCGATGACCACTCTCGTTGGTATTATAATTTTGTCGGCTGCTCTCTTTTAGTTGAGTTGACTCGTTATCGCGCTCCACTAACTGAGCCCTATTTACAACATCTGAATACAAACACAGTTTATGAGAAATAAGATGTTGACGTATCTCCGGCTTCAAACCTCTTAAAAACATTCGCGCCATTCTCTCTTCATTATCCACCAAGTGAGACGCAAACCGTGATAACTCTGCAAATTTTGCCTCGTATTGCGACACGGTCATATTATTTTGTTCCAACTTAATAAACTCCACCTCCTTCATGTGGCGAATACTTTCGGGAAAGTATTTGTCGTTGAACAGCTCCTGGAACTTCTCCCAAGATATCTTCAGTACAGCAGGTTGAGTACGTTTTACCGATTCTCACCAATAATCTGCCTCTCCGCGCAACATAAAGGTGGCAAAGGGAACCTTTTGCTCCTCGGAGCATCCCAAGACATCAAATATCTTGGTCATCTGCTTTATCCATGTTTCCGCCATAAGTGGTTTTGGCTCTCCCTTAAACTCCGGCGGTCCCAGCTCCTTGAACTGTTTAGCGGTGACCGCCCGAGAGTTTCCCGTGTTTCCATCTACGTTTTGGACAGGAGTTGCTCTCGCCTGCTGTTGCATGAATTGCATAAAACCTCATAACATTTGATCATTCGTCATTTGGTCATTGTTGTTGTTTGCATGAGGATTGTCGCCTTCTTGATGCACATTATCCTGATTATTGATATGCGGTGAATCAACAATCGCCTGTGCTCCATTGCTATTCTCAACATTCTCAGATGTCATTTTCAGATACTGCTACAAAACAAAAGGTTAATTGACATGTAACATATTATCCCTATATTCTGACCGACCAATAAAATAACACATAAACTTAGGTAGGTCATACTAGCGAAGGAATTCCCCGTCTCTCCCCTCCTAGTTCTAGTCTCACATCTTAGCCAGGGATCATATCCCTAAGCTCTGATGCCAACTGTGACGCCCCCAAAATTAGGTATACATCACCCATCTTGAGTCGCCAGATACATGGTACAGAATTCAAATACAACTTACTAATACAACTGTCGTGTACAATACGACAAAACATAACTGTGAGTTTGAATACAATTATTGTCTACTAGAGATCATACAAACTCAAACGGATTCCTCAATACAATTATTGTCACACTATTTAACAGAATAGTGAGGACTATTAATACTATTCTCTGGTCCATCACTCCGTTCCCCGACTCGTCCCAGCTATATTCTCATTTCCTGAAGAGAACATTGAAAGAAAGGGTGAGCTCAACTAGCCCAGTAAGAAATATTATGACTAAGATAATGCGGAATAAATTATCATTAGCCTTCAACAGTGTTAAACTGATAAAATACAATAACCATCAAGTTTAACTGCAGCGGAACCAGCAATCCATTAAAAGAGTCAAGTAGAAAATAAAAACTACTATCTTTTATGATTTAAAAGGTTTTTCATCATCGTTATAGCTGAGACTCAGCTTAATAAATATTCCACATCATCGAATCACCCCCGCACTACGGCCAAGGATATTCTTTAGTATCACGACCACAATTATTCATGCACTACGGCCAAGAATATTTGTGTATTCATTAATGGTCATGATCATGCCAACAACTGTCCATCAATGCACTACGGGCCAATGAGGATTTTTAATTTTTACATCATTTGTAGTATTACGGTCATGATTACACCGAATAATCCCTGGTCATAATCATACCAAGTCCATCTATGCACTACAGGCCACAAATGACTTTCAAAAATATAAATAAGAGGATGATGACAATGATATAAGAATTCAATAAAACAAGTTCAAGAATTATTTTATCCAGAAATTATTAACGTCCAAATTGTCAACACGATACTGTTTTGTGGTGTAAAATTCAAGAATGCTCAGAAGAATATTTCTATGAAAAGATACTGGATGAAGCGCAAATATCAAGGATATTCCACTAATTTCATGGAGTATAGAAGTCAAAGTTTTATCCAACTGAGTATAATAAAGAATGGAATAACAAAAGAAATCACCATGCATGCGATAGACCGCACATGCAGGTTATTCCAACAGAATAATAAATAACAGAACCAGGTCCGGCGTAAAACGCACAGACAGGATATTCCAACAGAATAATAAAAATGGAACCAGGTCCGGTGTAAAACACACAGACAGGATATTCCAACAGAATAATAAAGAATGGAACCAGGTCCGGTGTAAAACACACAGACAGGATATTCCAACAGAATAATAAAGAATGGAACCAGGTCCGATGTAAAACACACAGACAGGATATTCCAACAGAATAATAAAAATGGAACCAGGTCCGGTGTAAAACACACAGACAGGATGTTCCAACAGAATAATAAAGAATGTCACCAAGTATGTGGTAAACCGCGTATACAGGTTATTCCAACGGAATAATAATGAATGGAATAACATAAGGATTTCACCAAGTATAGGGTATACCGCGTATACAGGTCATGTATAGGGTATGCCACTTTTACAGGTTATTACAACAGAATAACAAAGAATGGAATAACATAAGTTCTCTTCAAGAAGAAAGAATAACACCCCTTACATTATTTAGGAGATTGAATATTGCAGTAGTGTAGTAACCGACTACTCTTCTTCTTTCTCTCTTATTCTCTCTATACTTTCTCTCTCTATAGCTTGAGCGAATTCGTGAAAAATAATGAAGCCCTAGGCCTTTATTTATAGAAGATTTATTACTATTTACGAAAGTATTTACTATTTACGAAGGTAATTACTATTTACGAAGGTAATTACTATTGACGAAGGTAATTACTATTTACGAAGGTAGTTACTATTTACGAAGGTAATTACTATTTACGAAGGTAATTACCATTTACAAAGGTAATTACTATTTATGAAAAAGACTCTTAGATGATGACATATGACCCCCCATAAATAATTAAACTTACCACAAACGTCTAATAATAGACTCTTTATATACATCAAGGATTGAATAAAAATTACCAGAAATCATTTTATTTTTTAATCAACACATATTTAATCTTTCCACAATTATTAATCATTTATAACTTGTCGTCTCAATTATTGTTTAAATAATATAACATATTATACAGATGATATTGTGACAATAATTGAATCAATAATATAAGAGATATGATGCAGCAATTACTGTAGCAATAATTGAGTATAGCTGAGTGACTTGTCACGTAAGCATCAATAATCAATACCGTGTGCTACTATGCAACAACGCGTATTACTGTACTTTTACTACCGAGTAGTTCAACAGTTTTAACGGTAACACCTCCGCCGTTATTTTATAGAAAGATAATTTTGTCGTTTTCTAACTACAACAATACTTCCGTTGTGGGGTCCACCAATGATTGTGCCGTCGTACGAATATTCCCCGACAAAAAGAATATTCCCCGACCAAACGAATATTTTATAACAACTTGTGTACTTTGCAAAATTTATAAATATTACCCACAACTATATATTTTATCAAATTTATTCCATAATATTCAAAAATAATAATTATGAAAATTAATCTTTATTTATAAAAACTGGGGTCTTACACTTTCTAATTTAATTATTATCTCTTAAAATCGCTACTTTATGATATTATCATTACTGAGCTGTTATCATTATTCTTCGGTATTTAACCTAATTTTCTCCCTATAAATACAACATAATATTATACCATTTATAATTATATTACAACAAAATATTATACAGTTTAAAATATTTAAAACAAAATTAAAATAACAAATAATATCAATCATAACTTACTATATTGATTTTATAATCCCCAAAATCCACTACTTTTCTAAACATAATTATTATATCCTTAAATCACTATTTTTCTAATATTATACCATTCATAATTATATCATACATTATATCATACATGTATGGTATAATATTATAATACATGTATATAATAAAATAACAAAATCACTATATATCTAAACTATGCGGATCTATATTATCATTACTAAGTAAATTATATTACAGCATAATATTATACCATTTATAATTATATTACAACATAATATTATATAGTTTAAAACCTTTAAAATAAAATTAAAATAACAAATAATATCATTCATAACTTACTATGTTAATTTTATAATCCCCTAAATCACTACTTTTTCAATCTAAACGGTTTTTATATTATCGTTACTTAATTATTATCTCCTAAATCACTATTTTTTAATCTCATGTTAATATTTTTTTATTTTATAATCCCATAAATCACTACAAATCTAAATTGTTCTGATAATGTTAACTGTTCTAATATTATCATTAATAATTTGATTATTATCTCTTAAAATCACCACCTTTTTAATCCCAAATTAATATTTTGAATTTATAATCCCCTAAATCACTACAAATATAAATTGTTTTGGTAATGTCAACTGTTCTCATATTATCCTTTTTAATTTAATTATTATCTCCTAAAATCACAACTTTAATTGCGATATTATCATTACTGAGCTATTAACATTACTATCTATTATTTAACATAATTTACTCTCTATAAATACAACATAATATTATACCATTTATAATTATATTACAACATAATATTATACAGTTTAAAATATTTAAAATAAAATTAAAATAACAAATAATATCAATCATAATTTACTATGTTGATTTTATAATCTCCCAAAATTCACTACTTTTCTAAACATAATTATTATATCCTAAAATCACTATTTTTCTAATATTATACCATACATTATATCATACATGTATGATATAATATTATAATACACGTATATAACAAAATAACAAAATCACCACCTATCTAAACTGTGCGGATATTTTCATTACTAATCTATATAACAAAACACAACTTAACTTAAATTTCCCGCTCAACTCAAAAATCATCAGGGTCGTTAAAAGTTTGGGATAAATCTCATCGTCCAAAGCTAAATAGTGTCGGAGGCACGGACGGGTACAACTAGTTAAATTATATTACAACATAATATTATACCATTTATAATTATATTACAACATAATATTATGCAATTTAAAACATTTCAAACAAAATTAAAATAACAAATAATATCAATCATAACTTAATATGTTGATTTTATAATCCCTTAAATCACTACTTTTTCAATCTAAACGGTTTATTTATTATCGTTACTTAATTATTATCTCCTAAAATCACTACTTTTTAATCCCATATTAATATTTTAATTTTATAATCTCATAAATCACTACAAATCTAAAATGTTCTGATAATGTTAACTATTCTTATATTATCATTACTAATTTAATTATTATCTCCTAAAATCACTACTTTTTTTAATCCCAAATTAATATTTTGAATTTATAATCTCCTAAATCACTATAAATTTAAAGTATTTTGGTAATGTCAACTGTTCTGATATTATCCTTTTTAATTTAATTATTATATCCTAAAATAACTACTTTATGATATTATTAGTACGACTGAATGACACTTCTGTCCTTCCAAGTTGCTTCCCATTTTTAAAGTCGTCCTTAAAGTGTAATTATTATCAGTTAGGTCCCTAAAGTAGTATTTTGTTGGTGTTTCTATTCCTTCAACCCAATTTAATCTCAACCCTGCCCATTTTGACCCAACCCGATCCAGTTTAACCCAAACTAAAATTTTAATATTTTAAAATATAAAATTATTTTTAAAATAAGTTTAAAGTAATAATTATATTTAATTTTCTTATGTAATTTTTTTGAACCTATATTTTATGAAACTTTACTCATTCTTGAAAAAAATAAAAGTTTCTAATATTTTTTCCTTATAATAATAATAATAATTATCTTTATAACTTTTTTAAATAATATTTTATTTTAAATATAAAAAAAATATTATTTTAAATATTAAAATTAATTATTATTATTTTCAAAAAATATTTTATTTTAAAATATTAAATATATAATTTTTAAATGTTAAAATTGGGTCAAATTGGTCAAAATGAGTCGGGTTGAGGTCAAATTAGGTTGAATGATTGAAAACGCCAACAAAATGCCACTTTAAGAACCTAACTAATGAAAATTGAACTTTATGGGCTACTTTGAAAGTGGGTGCCAACCTTAAAGGAACAGAAGGGACATTCCGCCGAAATTGAGCTATTATCATTACTCTCCGTTATTTAACCTAATTTCTCCCAATAAATACATACCAACTATTACGCAACAACTCATGTTACAAACAATTCTAAATACTGTTGAAAGTGCAAAGGAGTTATATGGAGACCTTCAAATTATGGTGACAATGCATTCAATATGAGGAGTTATGGCTTCATTTTGTGGATTATATTTCACGGTGTTTATATTTATGGCTTCTTCATCTATTGTATTCTATTATCTGAATTGTGGCTTTGCATAATTTGTTAAGTACTAACATTCGGTAAATCATTTTCATCATCATTAATAATTTTTTTTGACATTACGGTAATACTGTGAGTGCCTCTACAATTGTCAAAAATGGATAAAAAATTAATGAGGCAATGTATTCGTAACATTATGTTATGTATGACACAGTGTTATACTGCTATGTTTTTGGACATGGTGTTTGTTTGACATGATCCAACATAATTATTAATGCTCATGTGTTTTCAGTCTCCATGTAAGACCCCAACTTTTATGAATAAAGAATAATTTTCTTGAAATATATTTTTGAATATTATGGTGTGGATTTGATATAATGACTAAGTTAAAAATGGAGGTACTATACTGTAATCACTACTAAAAAAATGGTTATTTGTGATGGCCTAAATCCATCACAAAAAGTAGGGAAATCATCACGAAAGGTTTACGTACGTGATGGCTTTAAGCATCACAATGGCCGTCTTGTATACGCCCATCATGAAAGATTTTACGTGATGGTTTTGACAATCACGTAAACGCTTAGTGCTTTTGTGATGATTAATACAATCACATTAACATATAATCTATTGTGATTATCAAAGTCATCACAAAAAAAATAAGACTTTAGGGATCAAATGTAAGAACGTGAATCTCTATTTACGTATAATTTATTTCACTATATTAATTGTATCAAATGAAACTTGTAGGATTCGAACCCTCTCCCATTTGCAAACTAACTAACGAGTATTACCACTACACCAAAGTCTGGATCATGATTATAATTTTAAAACAAAATATAAAAGGAAACATATATGAGTTGACTTACTAAACAAAATTACTTTCAAATAAGATTTGGTGATTTCAATGGCAGTCACAAATACTCTATAATGATGGTAAAATTAGTCATCACTAAGAGCCATCATATATTGTATTGTTTTGTGACGGCTTGAAAATTCTATCACAAAATACCTTCTTTTTGTAATTGCAAATAAAAGTCGTCACAAAAATCTAACTTTTTAATGATTGTCACGACTGTCATAAAATATTATTTTGATTATTTCTTATATTAAAATATTAGTGATAGCTTAAATGCAATCACAAAAAGGGTATATCTATAAGTGATGACTTAGTGCGTCACAAAAAGAAAATTTATTTTACGTGAAAAAATTGGTGTGATTGACATGGCCATCACAATTATAATACATTGATGGCAAAATTAGTCATCACTAAGAGCCATCATATATACTATTATTTTGTGATTGCTTAAAAAGTCCATCACAAATTACTATCTTTTGTGATGGTTTTTAAAAATTGTCACAAAATTTCGTCACGTATTCTTGTTTTTCTAGTAGTGAATTCGTATTTTCACATGATTATAACTATTGATTCACATGATTGAACTATTGATTCACATTATTTACTATTAGGGGAGGTGGTGCAAGTTTGATAATACTTGCAGGACTAAATTAAAGATGAAAGAAAAGTTGAAGGTATTGTACTATAATATTTCGAGCTCCAAAATATACAATTATCGAAACTATATTTTCCTATAAATAGAAGCTCATTCTTCCTGTATTTCTCACCAATTCACTAAAGCTATAGAGCAATTATTGTAGAGATAAATTATAGAGAGAAAGAAGAAGAGAAGTCTGCTACCTCTCTACTCCAGTATCCAGTTTCTTTCTAAGGTAAGGGGTATTATTTCTTTTGTATTCATGAAGAGAGCTTTTGTTATTCCATTCTTTATTATTATGTTGTAATAACTTTTTTATGCAAATTACCGCATACATGGTGAAATTCTTCTGTTATTCCATTCTTTATTATTCTGTTGGAATATCCTGTCTGTACGGATTACGCTAGACCTGGTTCCATTCTTTATTATTCTGTTGGAATAACTTGTCTGTGCGGTCTATCGTATGCATGATGAATTCTTTGTTATTCCATTCTTTATTATTCTGTTGGAATATCCTGTCTATGCGGATTACGCTAGACCCGGTTCCATTCTTTATTATTCTGTTGGAATAACCTGTCTGTGCGGTCTATCGCATGCATGGTGAATTCTTCTGTTATTCCATTCTTTATTATTCTGTTGGAATATTCTGTTTGTGTGGATTACGCTACACCTGGTTCCATTCTTTATTATTCTGTTGAAATAATCTGTCTATGTGAAATAATCCCTGGTCACATGCATGGTGAATGATCCTTCGTATTCATTCCTTATTAAATTATGGAAATGATCTGTCTACGTGGATTATCGCATGGCGGGTGAAAATCCATTTGCAGTTTCATATATTCTATGATACTCATTTGGTTAAAGTTTTGACTTCTATACTCCATGAAATTAGTAGAATAACTTGGATATTTGTGCTTCATCCGGTATCTTTTCATGAAAATATTCTTCTGAGTATTCTTAAATTTTATTCCACATAAGCAGTATCATGTTGACAATTTGGACGTAATTGATTTCAAGATAAATTAACTTATAAATCTTTAAAATTTATTCTTGAACTTGTTTTATTGAATTAGTATGTCATTGTCATCATCCTCATGCTTATATTATGATGAAAGTCATCTTTGGCTTACGTGCATAGATGGACTTGGTATGATTATGACCAGGAATTATTCGGTATAATCATGACCTGTAATTTTATAAATGATGTGGTAAATGTCCTCAGTAGTCTGTAGTGCATTGATGGATAGTTTTTGGTATGATTATGACCAGGGATTATTCGGTATAGTCATGACCATTGATGATTTAATGAATATCCTTGGCCCGTAGTGCAAGGATGACTCGATGATGTGGTTTATTTATTAAGTTGAGTCTCAGCGATAAAAATTGATGAAAACATTTTAAATCATAGAAGATATTAGATATCATGCTCTACTTGACAATTCTAATGGATTGTTTATTTCGCTGCAGTTAAAATTGATATCTATTGTATTTTATCAGTTTAACATTGTTGAAGACTAATGATAATTAATTCTGCATTATCTTAGTCATAATATTTCTTACTGGGCTAGTTGAGCTTACCCTTTCTTTCACTGTTCTCTTTAGGAAATGAGAATATAGCTGGGACAAGTCGGGAAACGGAGTGACGATCCAGATGATAGTATTAGTAGTCCTCACTATTCTGTTAAATAGTGTGACAATAAATATAATGAGGACTCCATTAAGTGTGAATATTATCTAGATGACAATATTCTTAATAAAACTTTTAGATTATGTTTTTGTTGGAAATGGGATTTGAATGATAAAATTGACTCGGGTCGGGTCGTGGACTCGGGTCGGGATCGTGACGGGTGGGTTTGTGAAACTACGTCGTTTTGACGGTGGTTACATGCAAATTTTCCTATAAATAAATGGTGTGGGAAGCATTTAAAGAAGAATAAAAAACAAATTCCCGTTCCCCGTTCTGTCAGAAAATTCCCGTCCCGTTCCTTCCCTTCTGCAATCCCGTTTCTGCAGTATAGAATCCCGTTCTGTTCTATTATTTCCAGTTTCTGGCAGACTCCCGTTCTGCAGTAATTCCGTTCCCGTTCTGCACTGCAAAATCCCATTTTCTGCAATAAAATTATGCAGTAAGTTTTCTTATGTTTTCTTCATGCATCATTATTATTGATAGTAAAAGTTCGAGTACATAACATAGAATTTGCGTTCGATGAATTCTTAATTTTGTAATGCTACTAATTAAGAATTGAAATCCGTTTTATCTTGGGAAGCAATTATTCAATTAACCCTTAGCATCTGTGGGGGAATAAATTTGCTTTAAGGAGACTTTGTGAATTCAAAGGACTCGGATTTAATTTTTTTTTTTTTTTGCATAATTATTATTATTATATTTATATGCATTATTAAATAATACTATATATTACAGATAACAATCTTAAAGCAAATTTATATTTTCTGCAATTATAGTATTGTTTTTTGTGAACAGAAAATTATTTTATGTGGATAGAAAATTGTTTTATAAAACAAATTTTTTGTTTTGTAAAAACTGCATTTGTTCATTAAAAATTCTGCAAATTTTATTGAATATAAATTCACTGCTTTTTACATGTTAATTCGGTTTGTTTATTCTGTTATTGTGCAAGTGTTGTTGCATGTTAATAAGATTTAAGTGTTCTGATAGATATTCATTACATGATAATTCGGTTTGACAGTAATATGTATTCTGCAATTATTGATATCTATTGTCATTGTCATAAATCTATTCATTTCATGTCTACAGTCATCAATCTATTCATTATATTACTATATTAGATATAATACTAAGTTATTTTATGTATATAGTAATATAATACTAAGTATATTATCTAGTAATATACTAAAGTCATCAGAATATTATGCTTATATATATTATACGTTATTTTAAAGTTATTTGCAAAACCAAAAATTCCTTCCTGAACTTTGTCATAACATTGAACGTTGAACATTTAAAACATTGAACATTCTTGCCTTAATATATATTATGCTGCATATAAATCGTAGACATGTCAGAACATTGAACGTTGAAAATTTATTTGTTGGAAATTGGCCCCTATGAATTTTAATAGTATGCAAAATAAATAGAATTTTCTGCAAATAAATTATTAACAGATTTTGTTGTTAACAGACTTTGTAAACAAATTTTCTACAACAGAAATTTTGTAAATAAAACTCATTGTTGACTGATTTTTATAATATGTTACTATATTAATTCCATGTTAATTAATTGCATGATTGCATGTTACAGGAATATTATAACAAAATATTTGTTGCATGTCACCAAATTATATTCTGTTTATATGTGCATATATATTCTGTTTAAGAAATAAAATGAAAGTGTCAATCATTTGTTAATCAAATAGACAAGTAGATGACCTTTATATGTTATCATTTTCTCCTGCAAGAATATCACATAGACAAACATATTTCCTTGTTTGAAAAATATGTTTCATGCTTTTCGGTCAGAATATTTGTTGCTATTTCATATGTTCCAAAAATTTAGTTCTGTTTAAATTTATAAAGAAGTTGTAAACAGAGTTTGTTAAAATTTTCTGCACATTTCTGTTGTAGAAAATTTATTCACAAATCGGTTATTTGCAAATTCCTGCATATTAACTATTTACATATTAACTGTTTACATATTAACTGTTTTATATAATTTGTTATTATATAAATATCATGTTAATATATTGATTGCATGTTAATATTCTGTTTAAATATTTACATGTTAATATTCTATTTAAATATTTGCATGTTAAATATTCTGTTTAATTTCTGAATGTTAATATTCTGTTATTGTTTTTAAATTCAAATAACAGTTTATTTTGATTGCTAATATATATTATTGTGTTAATATATAAATATTCTGCATAAACAAAATTTGTTACATCTTGTACAAACAGAAATTTGTTTCTGTCTATTGATAATTATCTAATTGTATAACAGAAATGGCTTCTACAAGCACCATTCCTGCCGTGAGTATGTCTCATGGAGAAAAGCCTGAAAGGTTCAATGGAACTGATTTCAAGCGTTGGCAACAAAAAAATGTTATTCTATCTCACAACATTGAATTTGGCTCGGTTTCTACAAGAGGACTGTCCTACTCTTGTTGAAGGGAAAACTGATAAGGAGAAAGTGGCTGCTGTTGATGCATGGAAACTATGTGATGAATGGATTAGATAATACTTTGTATAATGTGTATTGTACAATCCAAACTGCAAAAAAAAAAATTGTGGGAATCTTTAGACAAGAAATATAAAACTGAAGATGCTGGCATGAAAAAATTCATAGTCGGTAGATTTCTAGATTATAAAATGATAGATTCTAAAGCAGTGATCACTCAGGTTCAAGAATTACAAGTAATTTTGCATGACATTCATTCTGAAGGAATGTCATTAAGTGATTAATTCCAAGTTGCAGCAATGATTGAAAAACTTCCACCATCGTGGAAAGACTTCAAGAATTATCGGAAGCATAAATGCAAAGAGATGAATCTTGAAGAACTGATCGTGCGACTAAGGATTGAAGAGGACAATCGAGGATCTGAGAAGAAAAGTGGGAAGAATTTCATTGAAGCCAAGGCAAATGTTGTAGAACAAAGGCCAAACAACAACAAAAGGAAGCGTGAAGGCAAAGAAGCTTTCAAGGCCAAGAAGAAATTCAAAGGCAAATGCTTCAATTGTGGTATTCCGGGACACAAATCAAATGAATGTCGCAAGCCAAAGAAGTTCAAGAAAGAACAAAAGTCTCAAGCAAATGTGACAGAACTGGAGAGGCTTTCTGAAGATGTTTCAGACATGAACCTTTGTGCAGTTATATCAGAATGTAATTTGGTAGGAAACCATAAAGAGTGGTACGTGGACACTGGAGCTACTCGCCATATATGTTCCAACAAATGGATGTTTTCTACTTATAAACCAGTAGAAAATGATGATCAACTCTTTATGGGAAACTCCTCAAGTTCAAAGGTTCAAGGACGTGGAAAGATTGTACTGAAAATGACATCTGGCAAAGAACTGACTTTGAATGAAGTGCTTCATGTGCCAGATATTCGCAAGAACCTAGTTTCTGGGTCACTACTGAGCAAGAATGGCTTTAAGTTGGTGTTTGTGTCTGATAAGTTTATACTTACTAAGAATGATATGTTTGTAGGAAAGGGCTACATGTATGATGGGCTCTTTAAGATGAATGTTATGACTGTTGTACCGAAGTCTATTGATAATAATAAAATTATTTCTTCTGCTTACTTGTTAGAGTCTTCAAACATATGGCATGCTAGATTAGGGGATGTGAATTATAATACTTTACGTAGATTAATTAATTTAGAGTTCTTGCCTAAATTTGATATTAATCTAAAACATAAATGTGAAATTTGTGTGGAATCAAAAATGACAAGATTACCCTTTCATTCTGTTGAAAGGAAAACTGAACCTCTAGATTTAATTCACACTGACATATGTGACTTAAAGTTTGTGCAAACTAGAGGTGGGAAAAAATATTTCATAACATTTATTGATGATTGCACAAGATATTGTTATGTATATTTGCTAAGAAGCAAAGATGAGGCCGTAGAAATGTTTCAACTTTATAAAAATGAAGTTGAAAATCAACTTAGCAAAAAGATTAAAGCAATAAGAAGCGATAGAGGTGGTGAATATGAATCACCATTTGAAGAGATTTGCTCTACTCATGGTATTATTCACCAAACTACAGCTCCTTATTTACCTCAATCTAACGGTATTGCTGAACGCAAGAACCGAACATTAAAAGAAATGTTGAATGCTATGTTGAACAGTTCTGGAGCACCACAGAATTTGTGGGGGGAAGCTTTGCTTTCTGCCAATTATATTCTTAACAAAGTGCCTCATAAGAAAACTCACAAAACCCCTTATGAATTATGGAAAGGTCATAGACCTTGATATAAATACTTAAGAGTGTGGGGGTGTTTAGCAAAAGTGATGGTTCCTAAACCTAAAAAGGTTAAGATAGGACCAAAAACAATTGACTGTGTTTTCATTGGTTATGCAAATAACAGCAGTGCTTATCGCTTTCTTGTTCATAAATCTGAAATTAACGATATTCATGTTAATACATTTATTGAATCAAGAGATGCATCATTTTTTGAGAATATTTTTCCATATAATGGAAATAATGATTCAAATTCAAACAAAAGACCTTTGGATGCTACTAGTGATAATCCTGAAAATATAGGCAAAGAGTCTGTAGTGGATGAACCTAGACGTAGCAAAAGGGCAAGGACTTCAACATCTTTTGGTCCGGATTTTCTAACATTTTTGTTAGAAAATGATCCTCATACCTACAAGGAAGCAGTATCCTCTCCAGATGCTTCTCATTGGAAAGAAGCAATAAATAGCGAAATTGAGTCCATTATGCAAAATCATACATGGGAACTGGTGGATCTTCCACCTGGTTCAAAACCTTTAGGGTATAAATGGATCTTCAAAAAGAAGTTGAAAGCTGATGGCTCAATTGATAAATACAAAGCAAGGCTTGTTGTTAAAGGCTATAGACAAAAGGAAGGATTGGACTATTTCGACACTTATTCACCTGTTACAAGAATTACATCTATTAGAATGCTAATAGCAATAGCATCTTTAAATAGACTTGAAATACATCAAATAGATGTAAAGACTGCATTCTTAAATGGTGAATTAGATGAAGAAATATATATGGAACAACCTGAAGGTTTTATAGCTCCTAGACAAGAGAGAAAAGTATATAAACTTGTTAAATCTTTGTATGGATTAAAACAAGCACCAAAATAATGGCACGAGAAATTTGATAATGTTATGTTATCAAATAGATTTAAAATTAATGAGTGTGACAAATGTGTTTATGTCAAAAGCACTCAAAAGGAATATGTCATTGTTTGTCTTTATGTGGATGATATGTTAATCATGGGTAGCAACAATGAAGTTATCAACTCTACTAAACGTATGTTGTCAAATAGGTTTGACATGAAAGACTTGGGGATTGCTAATATAATTTTAGGAATCAAGATTTCTAGAACCTCTGATGGAATTATATTATCTCAATCTCATTACATTGAGAAAATACTTGAAAATTTTGACAAGTATAATATAATTCTAAATAAGACCCCAGTTGATATAAATCTTCATCTAGCTAAAAATGAAGGTGATGGCATATCACAACTAAAATATTTTCGTATAATAGGCAGTTTAATGTACGTCATGAACTGTACTAGACCAGATATAGCTTATTCAGTAAGTAAGCTGTAACGCCCCCAAAATCGGAACTATTTTCCTTCCCAATCTTGTGCGTTAATATTATCCTGTTCTAGCTTTAAAACATTATTTAATGTTAAAATAGCTAAAAATACGGAATAAATTTTTTACTTTCTTTCCATTCATTCATTCCCTGAATCGTAACCTTTACAATTTTTCTTTATACTAGAATCATATTCATTACATGATAGATATGAATATATGTACAATTCATTATTTCAAACATATTCCTAATTCAGAACAAATGATCTTCATCTATTGAATTATTCAAAGATTTACTTCTCTGTGGTTTACACCTGTAAATACCATTCAATGATTCAACACAATCTCACTTAAATCACTAGTCTTCTTTTCATGCGCTCCTAATCACGATAGATCGCATTATAGCTTTAACCTGCAAATTAAGCAAGATTGAGCACGACAGCCCAGCAAGTCTAACAGTCTATCATGCATCACATAGCACATATGTTCACATTCAGTTCATGCATTTATATTCTTGGGGTTCAAGCATATTACAGATGCATTATCACATTTATGTCCTGCTGGTAGCAACATACGTACCGTAGCATATACTACGCATGTCCTGTACATGTCATTCATTGCACATATATATTGAGTTCCCCGCCTCAATTCAAGAATTAGTCATATTTTGACATTCATCATTCACAAAGCAAATAATGCAGTTCATAGGTAATACATACTTATAAACATAAATCATGTTAACAGTTATCTATAGCAATTATAAGTCCACATAAATAAACTGAGAAACTTGCCTGCCGGGGTTTTACCATTACACCAACTTCTGCGTTCCTTGCACAACCTACATTGTATGTGGGATTGATAACAAAACACGTAATTTCAGTTATCATGGTGGTAGTTTAGATTTCTTTATCTGAGATATTGTATACATTTTTCAAATACCTCATCCATGTTTTCTCATTAGTTATCTTTCACTTTGATGGGGTTTGACATGTTTATATCATGCAATAGGAATGACTTTAAATTCATCATTTACATTTTATTCATGATTTAGAACAAAAAGGGTTCATGTATTCTTGAGTTCACTAGTTTTGGTCAACTCTTGCCAATTTCATTTCTAGCCACTTTAGTTCATTCCAACACTTGAATTTTATCTAGTTAAGACTAGTTCTAGCATTCCTTTAGGTTTACCAAGCATAGATTGGGTTTTGACCCTTTAAACCTAGCTTTTTCAAGCTTTTACACACTAACTTCACAAGTTCTTGTATATATTAGCATTCCAACACTTGGAATAGCCTAGCATACCTCTAACATACTTGTCTAAGGTGTCCAAATTGAGTTCTAAGTAGAATAGAAAAATCTCAAGATTTCATACTTAGACAAATTTGCTAAATTGTAGTTTTAGTGATTTTCCATGCTAGTTTGGTGATTTGTTTAGACTCCTTGGTTAAGACAAGAGCTTAACCACTTGGCCCTTCTTCTAGACCATACTATAAGGTATGTTAATCCAGATTTAGGTTTCTTGTTCATGCCCATTAAGCTCCTCAAAACAGAGCTCAAAATTAGCCATTTTCTTACTTTTTTTACAAAAACTGAGTTTGTATTTTTTTTTCCAATTTTTCCAGTTCTGGCCACTAGGATAGTCTAGGCATGTATATTTAAGTTAATTAAGGTTACTTTTAGCATTGCAACACTTTATTTAATCATCTAACTCATTTTGACTTATCAAAGCTCACTTTAGGCTTGAAAAGAGATCTTAAATTGATTTTCTTGCCAGCTTTGGACAAGGCAATGGTTAGGAATCATCACAAGCATGAATTAACAACTTTATATGAGTTCATTACAGTCTTATAAGTTCAAGTACTAGAAGTTACCAAAAACAGTCTACTTGATCTTAAAATGTGATTTTTAACAAGTCCAATGCCCAAAACAGTTTAGAATTGGTTTCTTTAACTTGTGTAGCTTACTTATGCCATATTATAACTATTGAAACTTGCCTACATGGTCCAGGTATGGTAGTTCCATAGTTGGGTGTTAGTTGACACTTTAAAGCTTACTTTAATAGCTTTTAATATGATTTTTGGACAATACCCATCTTAGACTTCAACTAACTTTACGAACAACTTTTAAATGACATTTATGGACAACGAGAGTATACCTTACTGATTTATAACATCAGTAGCTACAAATGGCCATAACAGCCCCCTTATAGGCACAGTTTTGGCTCCTAATTCACAACAGTCCATAGTATGATTCAAGCAGCCTTTAGGTACTCTAACAACCTTTAAAACATGATTATTACATAACATTATATTCCTTAACATGCTTGCAATAATCTGTTAATTTTCTAACACCAAAACAGTCCATACTAGACATTTTAGTAGGGTTTAGCACTAAACCAACATAACAGTCCCCAAGCCTTTTAATACAAGCATTATTTCATCTTGTAATTGTTATATACAAGGTATTCATGGTTTAAAACACATAGATGCAAGGCCTTAAGCTTTTTGTTAAAAAAAAACAGCCCTCTAATATACTACATTTTTGGAAATAAGGTAGATAACACATACTCCCCTATTTAGATAAAATGCTAAACAAGATATTTAAACATTCTAACTATGCCGACTGAGAGCTCAAAGAAGAGCCCCCAGCCCAGCCCACTGCAACTGCTGCTGTCAAAGACAGCAGCTCTTCACCCACATGGCCATTTTTTCTAATTTTTTTGTTTCTAAGTTATATGACCATTTAAATCCATTTTTAGATATATTGTACATAGCATATGGGAGTATTTTTAGAAATTATAAAACCTCCATTTCAGGCTTGTTAGGCTGTCCAACAATACGCTCAAAAATTGACTTGACATTCAAGTTTTCAATTTATTTTTTTTTCCAGCCTGATCCTGTTGCGCTAAAACAGTCGTAACTTTTTCGTCTCAAAACATTTTTGAGCGATTCTTGAGCCCACGAGAAGATAACTTCCGAGACTACAACTTCTCTTCAGATCACAAATCCAAATTCCAAACCGAACAGAACAGAAATCTGCTCTATGTGGACAGAATGTTCTGTTTTTAAACTGCACGACCCTCCTTCGCTAAAATGGTCATAACTCCTTCGTTTCAAAACATTTTTGAGCGATTCTTGAGCCCACGCGAAGATAACTTCCGAGACTACAACTTTTATTCTTTGACCATTTCCAAATTCAAAACACAGAATTCCAGAATTTCGTGCAAAAGGGACTGACCCGAGTTGATTAGACAGTTTTGACGCGACTACTATGAAAGATCGTAACTCTTTGCTCCGAAGTCGGAATTAGCCCGTTCTGGAGTCTATGGAAAGCTTATTCAGTGTACTATAACATAACAAAAGCCCAGAATTTTCTGAACATCCTACCTAACCCCGAATTTTCAATTTAGGGTCAGCAGTTCACAATTTTTCAGTTTCTAGCATGTTTATTTCACGACCTTATTACTTCTAGCTCATATACCAAATTAGAACAAATTTTAAATATGTTTTACATAGCATATGAGACTGCATTTAAAAGTTATAACCTTTCCATTTCAGCTTCAATAGGCTGCCCAAAACAGAGTTTCCACATGACTTGACATACCAAGTCTAACTTTTCATTTTGACTTGGAATAGCTTTTCGCTTTCATTTAATATGCCAAAACTCTTTATTTATCATCATATATGATGTACATATCTAGCCCAAGCTTTAGTTTTGCCTAATATTTAGTTTTTAACCAAAACAGTCAATATAGTCCTTTTATCGAACAAGTGGTGTGCAATCCACATATAGACACATAGTACATATATTCCAAGCAACTTGGTTCCAGCCTTGTCTCTTTTAGTCTATTAGAACATCAACAAAACAGTTACAAAAACAATACCAACAAATCATAACAGTGCTATTATAACAGCCACTAGCTGTCCACAATCAACATTCTATGTAACAGCCCATTTTAAGTCACTTGGCCACTAATTAGTTTATCCTAACATCAAAATGGAATGTAAAAGGAATGAAAAAGGTTTGAATTAGTATACCTTGCTGGGCTATTATATAAAGCTAGCTGATTTACTTCTTTTCCTTCCATTTTCCCCCCAGCCGAGCTCTTTCTCCCACTCTCTATATGCAACATATTTTGGAGTTCAGCAATGTGATATACAATCTGAACTTGGGTGCAAGGTGTTGCCATATATGGCTAAGGTTCATCATTGCCTCTATCCAGACCCATCATTGCTTCTACCCAGCTCCTACTTGGCTGCTATCACACTCTCTTGATACATCTACTGACAAGTGTGCAGTGGCCCCTAACTAGCCTCCTCCTAGCAGTCTACTTGGCCCCTAAGGGACGTGTCCAGCCACAACCATCTATGTTTTATCCTCAGCCACTCTATGAGCTTAGCGTCAAACTAATGTACTAACTGGTTGCTCTCTTGCTAACTGACTAACAAATGTATTAGCTAACTGATAGAACTAACTCACTAACTATGCCAGTAACTAACTTATTTACATACACCATCCTAAGCTCTCTTGTAACCAACTATGCTAACTGCTAACTAATAAGACTCAGCTTATTTAACCCAACGTGGGCTGCTGGAATGGGCAATGAAATGGGATGAGTATGAATTTTTAAATTGGGCTTCATGTATTATTCTATTCCTAGAAAAATTCATACATCTTAGAAAATTATGAAGGAGGCTTGAAAGCGTATATATAATACAATTAGGTTAGCCCAATTTATATCTTGGACTTTTAAATAACGTATGGATCCCAAAATCTTAAAACCAGTGCAACACATTTGCAAGCATACTTAGCAAAATTTAGAATGGTCAATGAATATCATTATTGAATGATTTTAATTATATTATAATATAATTATTTCTTTACACATATAGGTAGCTTTATGCCAAGAATCTTTCTCAAGTAAGCCATGTTGGCTTTCCTTTTCATTCTTGATGTTTATATAACATTATATTAATATAATATATATACTATTCTTCTCTTCCTTTAATAAATTGCCCCTACAATTGATAAATATATAATACCAATATATTTATTAAGCATAAGCATCACATATTGTATAGTTCATACTCACTTATGCAATATAATATCGTACAACATATTATCTAATAAGAATTTTATTTATTAAATTCTTATTTTAATATTACCCAAAATTTGGGTTATCACATTATTTCCCCCTTATAAGGATTCCGTCCCCGGAATCACAATACCGAATCATTCTTAATCGGTTTAGATCTTATTCTTTCTCGTAACCTTATCATTGAATCATTTCAACATACCATTTCCTTAAATTTTTCTTAAAAATTTAAAATAAATCATCTATTTTCCATTCTAGGCTTTAAACTTTAACCTTTAATTTAATCATTCAAGATGTTCTAAATTTTTGGGTTGTCACATTCACCCCTTCTTCTAAGAATTTCGTCCCCGAAATTACAGTCTACTAATCGCTTCTTCTTCTATTTACCGAAAATAGGTTTTCAATTTAACCTTTACATTTTCCTCCTCTGAGGATTTCTCTTCTATCATCTCATTCAACCATTTCTACCCTTTTTAGGAAGTTAAAAAAAAAAAACTTTTCATATTATGCTGAGGGGTCATATAGACCATGAACTCTTAGGTTTAACGGTATTCACCGCAACCAATTCTGTAAACATGTTGTACTAGGTGATCAACCTAGTACAAATACGAGTACGTTAGGAGATCAACCTACCGTACCCTACGTCGTGCACAACGTATCAATCTTGTTTAGCGACTATTTGCGCTACTAGATTGGATTATTTTATCCAATTGGGGTTGTTCACCTCAGACTTAGCATAAGATTCCGCACCAAAATAATTTGGTTCGGGATAAATTCTCAAAGAAATACTTGAATTTTCATAAACATTTGTCTAGCTGAATCAAATAGCTTAGACGCATATCAATAATTCGAACATCAATCGAAACGTTTGTCTAACCACTATAATTGGCATTGACTTTTCTTTAACTGGTTTAAAATTCTGAAAATCATTTTATGACGTCATGATACCGCACTGTATTTACAGTCCGTTTAAGGATTCCGTCATTTGGTGATTTTATCATACTACATCATACCATAGTGGGCTGACGATCCTTAGATCACATCCAACACTAAGTAATATTGCTTTGATGACTCCATCGTTTTTATCATCTCTGCACCAGGTTCCATGATGCATTGATGATATATAAAAAAAAATACATTTTGATATATTTCAAATCATTTTTGTCTAGCCAAAGCAATTAGCATAGACTCTTCTTTAATCGGTTCAAAATCATTGAAAATCAGTTTTAGTGTTATCATGTCGTAACAGTTAACGAGATGTTAGTGGCTCACAATCCACACACACACCCTTGTCACCGTATGATGCTGATAACAAAAATTCATTTGTATTTTTTTTAAAGGCACATCAGTGCGAATTTAGCTTGATGTCAAAAATTTCGAAGTCTAGCATAGCTAGAAGATATGGAATACCTATATTTCCACCATCATCTTCACTTTCTATAATGATTCATTGCTTAATAATTCTATCTATTCCTATCATCCTCAATACTTCATTCACACTTAGTTATACCCCAGTTCATCAAACTTACCACACTTTGGAAATTCAGGAACTTGCCATAATCATATGAGTTTAGAAACTTATCCCAGTCAGACCATAGGCGTCCATTCGCTGAGGGGTTGAAAACATACCATATGATTATGAGTCACGAAATTACCATATGCATTAGTTTTAAGAACCGTACCTAATCTTAATATCATCTAACCTAATCTTATATTCTCTACCTATCCGTTATACACATGAGAAAAGAATCACCTTCTCAACAGGTATATAACAGATAGCGCGACACAAAAATTTCAATGATTATCACTACCAGAAGCTAAGTGGTTGTTACCCCAAGTATAATTCCCCGCCCATACAAAGAATCATATAACTTAGCTGCTGACATGAGTTCTCAATTGAAATCCCACATAATTATATCTTCCCCTTGCTCAATACGAATTTTATTTAATCCGTATCTCATCATCTACAACTCTTTTCTGAGTTTGCATAGTACCATTTCATAGTACATTCTCTTTATAGCGTCAGGCTATATCATTCCAATCATTTCATAGATTTTCTGCTATTCAATCTGGTCACGTCGTGATCTTATCTTATAATCGTGTCATATTACGATTCTCTTCTATCTTATGATCGTTTTGTTTTACGATCTCTTTTCCCTTTATACTTTTAGTCCCATAGACTCTATTTATTATTACTTTTTGTCTTTAACATAAGAGTTAGGTAACTCTGGATCTTTATAACTTTTCAAGATTCTTCTTTGAATCCTATTTACTTAATAATGAATTTCCTAAATTCATCTCTTAACAAATTAAACTCTACTTGAGTTTATTCCTTATCCTTATCTCTGCAGTTATAGCCTAAGGTGCACCTACCTAAGGTTTATAACCTACAGCTTTGATACCAACTGTAACGCCCCCAAAATCGGAACTATTTTCCTTCCCAATCTTGTGCGTTAATATTATCCTGTTCTAGCTTTAAAACATTATTTAATGTTAAAATAGCTAAAAATACGGAATAAATTTTTTACTTTCTTTCCATTCATTCATTCCCTGAATCGTAACCTTTACAATTCTTCTTTATACTAGAATCATATTCATTACATGATAGATATGAATATATGTACAATTCATTATTTCAAACATATTCCTAATTCAGAACAAATGATCTTCATCTATTGAATTATTCAAAGATTTACTTCTCTGTGGTTTACACCTGTAAATACCATTCAATGATTCAACACAATCTCAATTAAATCACTAGTCTTCTTTTCATGCGCTCCTAATCACGATAGATCGCATTATAGCTTTAACCTGCAAATTAAGCAAGATTGAGCACGACGGCCCAGCAAGTCTAACAGTCTATCATGCATCACATAGCACATATGTTCACATTCAGTTCATGCATTTATATTCTTGGGGTTCAAGCATATTACAGATGCATTATCACATTTATGTCCTGCTGGTAGCAACATACGTACCGTAGCATATACTACGCATGTCCTGTACATGTCATTCATTGCACATATATATTGAGTTCCCCGCCTCAATTCAAGAATTAGTCATATTTTGACATTCATCATTCACAAAGCAAATAATGCAGTTCATAGGTAATACATACTTATAAACATAAATCATGTTAACAGTTATCTATAGCAATTATAAGTCCACATAAATAAACTGAGAAACTTGCCTGTACCGGGGTTTTACCATTACACCAACTTCTGCGTTCCTTGCACAACCTACATTGTATGTGGGATTGATAACAAAACACGTAATTTCAGTTATCATGGTGGTAGTTTAGATTTCTTTATCTGAGATATTGTATACATTTTTCAAATACCTCATCCATGTTTTCTCATTAGTTATCTTTCACTTTGATGGGGTTTGACATGTTTATATCATGCAATAGGAATGACTTTAAATTCATCATTTACATTTTATTCATGATTTAGAACAAAAAGGGTTCATGTGTTCTTGAGTTCACTAGTTTTGGTCAACTCTTGCCAATTTCATTTCTAGCCACTTTAGTTCATTCCAACACTTGAATTTTATCTAGTTAAGACTAGTTCTAGCATTCCTTTAGGTTTACCAAGCATAGATTGGGTTTTGACCCTTTAAACCTAGCTTTTTCAAGCTTTTACACACTAACTTCACAAGTTCTTGTATATATTAGCATTCCAACACTTGGAATAGCCTAGCATACCTCTAACATACTTGTCTAAGGTGTCCAAATTGAGTTCTAAGTAGAATAGAAAAATCTCAAGATTTCATACTTAGACAAATTTGCTAAATTGTAGTTTTAGTGATTTTCCATGCTAGTTTGGTGATTTGTTTAGACTCCTTGGTTAAGACAAGAGCTTAACCACTTGGCCCTTCTTCTAGACCATACTATAAGGTATGTTAATCCAGATTTAGGTTTCTTGTTCATGCCCATTAAGCTCCTCAAAACAGAGCTCAAAATTAGCCATTTTCTTACTTTTTTTACAAAAACTGAGTTTGTATTTTTTTTTCCAATTTTTCCAGTTCTGGCCACTAGGATAGTCTAGGCATGTATATTTAAGTTAATTAAGGTTACTTTTAGCATTGCAACACTTTATTTAATCATCTAACTCATTTTGACTTATCAAAGCTCACTTTAGGCTTGAAAAGAGATCTTAAATTGATTTTCTTGCCAGCTTTGGACAAGGCAATGGTTAGGAATCATCACAAGCATGAATTAACAACTTTATATGAGTTCATTACAGTCTTATAAGTTCAAGTACTAGAAGTTACCAAAAACAGTCTACTTGATCTTAAAATGTGATTTTTAACAAGTCCAATGCCCAAAACAGTTTAGAATTGGTTTCTTTAACTTGTGTAGCTTACTTATGCCATATTATAACTATTGAAACTTGCCTACATTGTAAGACCCCGAAAATTTTTAAATAAAAAGGAATTTCCTTTATTTATTATTTTTGAATATAGTAAGGGTGAATTTGATTAATGTGGTTAGTTATGGGTAAAATGCGCAAATATTTTAAATAAGCAAGTGGTTATAAAATATTCATTGTTGTCGGGGAATATTCGTTTGGTCATTGAATATTCTTATTGTCGGAGAATATTCGTACGACGGCGCAGCCTTGTGTGGTCCATAACGGAAAGCGATTGGAGGAAGAAAACGACAAGAATAAGTTGTTTATAAATAACGGCGCAGTTGTTACCGTTAATACTGTTGGAATACCCGGTGGTTAAAACACAGTAATACGCGTTGTTGCACAGTAGCACACGGTATTGCACCAATTATTGATTCTTACGTAAGAAGGCACTACTCAATAATGGTTACAGTAATTACTGTTCAGTATTTTATGTTATTGATTCAATAATTGCTGCATTGATATTTTATATTACTGTTGTTTCAATAATTGTCACTACACAGTATTTTCCATTATCGAAGCAATAATTCATATTATCTGAATAATATTATTTGATAACATTATTGGCAATGTCTAGAAAGTTCTGTCTAAGGAGAGGTTTGGTCACCTAATTGCGCGCCAGTAAGGAGAAATCCTTATTGGAAAGCCCCCTCTTTCCTGGGAACGGCCTGGTTGCTAGTATTGTGATTCTGTAATATTATTTATGAATAATTAAATTATTGATTTATATGATGAGGAAAAATATTGATTTTATGTGGATATAGATGGAGAAAATTTTTATTGTGACAATTATTGAAAATTAATATTTTATCTTTTTCTGATAAAATAATTCATTTAAATATATTATTTTAATAATATATTAACGGTGATATTTTTACGATGAATGTGGGGTATATGAGTATATGTGGAGGAGGAGTATTTTTGTTACCAAAAATATTTAAAGCATGTTTTATGTGTCGGTGGACCCTATTTATTGACTGAAATTTGATTATAGCCTGTAAAATCGTCCGTTTGTGGATTTCGGTCAATTTCTGTTTGGAATTTGGAAAAACTTCCTTGTGCAAAGTTGTGCAGAATTGAATTTCCTATAAAAACTCGCGAGATTCGAATTTTCTGGCAAAAGGGCTATTTATTATGAATTATTGAAGTTCCGGAGCTCCGAAATAATTGATTTTTGGAAGTTTAAAATATTTTTATTAATAAAAACGTTTTTTGTACTTTTTCTAGAAGGGAGCACATGTTTTTGAGCTGAAATCAGATCTGAAAAAAATGGGCGTAAGAATTTTTAAAATATATAATATTTTATTAAATTTTCTGCTTTGGTGTTCTAAGCAATTTCCTATAAATAGGTGCTTAGGTTAGAATTGAAAATCACACCAGAAACTGAAGTTTTCTCTCTCTATATTATCGAGCGTATTCTTGTGAGTATTTTGAGTATACTTTGAGTATTGATATACGGTGCAAGTTCAAGTCATAGCTTATATCCGGTGTTTTAACTAGAAGTGCTGTCTTTCGAGGTAAGGGATGTTATTTTCTTCTCAAATGATATTATTTCTTCAATATCATGATGCTGAAATATTGGTTGGAAGTTTTTATCAAATTTGAAACTTTTTCATGTCGGGGTTACTATTCATGAGTTACTATTCACGAGTTACTATTCATGAGTTACTATTCACGAGTACTATTCATGAAGCGTGAAGATGTTTTTTTTGTGAAATTTCTATCTTTTGGTGTCGGAGTTACTATTCATGTATACGTCACTATTCACGTATACGGCACTATTCACAAATACGGCACTATTCACCGAAAAATGAAATTTCTTCTTTTTGTCCAAAATATCTATTCTGGATACTAGCTTTGATTGGATCTATGTTTTGATCATTCTTGAATTTTACTTCAGTATGATTATTTATTAAGTGTTTTTGAATTCGGATTGTTTAAAGTACGAATCCTTAATACTTGTTATTTTGTTTCACTGGATTCGTTTCTTTTAAAATATTTTTCATCATCCTCAGTCCTAAATGATGGTGTTACTGAATATCTTTGGCATGTAGTGCAAAGATGGTTGATTTTATTATGAATATCTTTGGCATGTAGTGCAAAGATGTACAGGTGTTGAGATGAACATGAACAATTGATGAATATCTTTGGCCCGTAGTGCAAAGATGAACAGGTGTTTAGATGAACATGACCGACTGATGAATATCTTTGGCCTGTAGTGCAAAGATGAATATTTGATTTGATTTGAGATATATATTGATTGATGTTACAGGGATAAAATATTGATGATGGACTTTTAAATTCATAGATGTTAGTAGAATAGAAAAATCTCAAGATTTCATACTTAGACAAATTTGCTAAATTGTAGTTTTAGTGATTTTCCATGCTAGTTTGGTGATTTGTTTAGACTCCTTGGTTAAGACAAGAGCTTAACCACTTGGCCCTTCTTCTAGACCATACTATAAGGTATGTTAATCCAGATTTAGGTTTCTTGTTCATGCCCATTAAGCTCCTCAAAACAGAGCTCAAAATTAGCCATTTTCTTACTTTTTTTACAAAAACTGAGTTTGTATTTTTTTTTCCAATTTTTCCAGTTCTGGCCACTAGGATAGTCTAGGCATGTATATTTAAGTTAATTAAGGTTACTTTTAGCATTGCAACACTTTATTTAATCATCTAACTCATTTTGACTTATCAAAGCTCACTTTAGGCTTGAAAAGAGATCTTAAATTGATTTTCTTGCCAGCTTTGGACAAGGCAATGGTTAGGAATCATCACAAGCATGAATTAACAACTTTATATGAGTTCATTACAGTCTTATAAGTTCAAGTACTAGAAGTTACCAAAAACAGTCTACTTGATCTTAAAATGTGATTTTTAACAAGTCCAATGCCCAAAACAGTTTAGAATTGGTTTCTTTAACTTGTGTAGCTTACTTATGCCATATTATAACTATTGAAACTTGCCTACATGGTCCAGGTATGGTAGTTCCATAGTTGGGTGTTAGTTGACACTTTAAAGCTTACTTTAATAGCTTTTAATATGATTTTTGGACAATACCCATCTTAGACTTCAACTAACTTTACGAACAACTTTTAAATGACATTTATGGACAACGAGAGTATACCTTACTGATTTATAACATCAGTAGCTACAAATGGCCATAACAGCCCCCTTATAGGCACAGTTTTGGCTCCTAATTCACAACAGTCCATAGTATGATTCAAGCAGCCTTTAGGTACTCTAACAACCTTTAAAACATGATTATTACATAACATTATATTCCTTAACATGCTTGCAATAATCTGTTAATTTTCTAACACCAAAACAGTCCATACTAGACATTTTAGTAGGGTTTAGCACTAAACCAACATAACAGTCCCCAAGCCTTTTAATACAAGCATTATTTCATCTTGTAATTGTTATATACAAGGTATTCATAGTTTAAAACACATAGATGCAAGGCCTTAAGCTTTTTGTTAAAAAAAAACAGCCCTCTAATATACTACATTTTTGGAAATAAGGTAGATAACACATACTCCCCTATTTAGATAAAATGCTAAACAAGATATTTAAACATTCTAACTATGCCGACTGAGAGCTCAAAGAAGAGCCCCCAGCCCAGCCCACTGCAACTGCTGCTGTCAAAGACAGCAGCTCTTCACCCACATGGCCATTTTTTCTAATTTTTTTGTTTCTAAGTTATATGACCATTTAAATCCATTTTTAGATATATTGTACATAGCATATGGGAGTATTTTTAGAAATTATAAAACCTCCATTTCAGGCTTGTTAGGCTGTCCAACAATACGCTCAAAAATTGACTTGACATTCAAGTTTTCAATTTATTTATTTTTTTCCAGCCTGATCCTGTTGCGCTAAAACAGTCGTAACTTTTTCGTCTCAAAACATTTTTGAGCGATTCTTGAGCCCACGAGAAGATAACTTCCGAGACTACAACTTCTCTTCAGATCACAAATCCAAATTCCAAACCGAACAGAACAGAAATCTGCTCTATGTGGACAGAATGTTCTGTTTTTAAACTGCACGACCCTCCTTCGCTAAAATGGTCATAACTCCTTCGTTTCAAAACATTTTTGAGCGATTCTTGAGCCCACGCGAAGATAACTTCCGAGACTACAACTTTTATTCTTTGACCATTTCCAAATTCAAAACACAGAATTCCAGAATTTCGTGCAAAAGGGACTGACCCGAGTTGATTAGACAGTTTTGACACGACTACTATGAAAGATCGTAACTCTTTGCTCCGAAGTCGGAATTAGCCCGTTCTGGAGTCTATGGAAAGCTTATTCAGTGTACTATAACATAACAAAAGCCCAGAATTTTCTGAACATCCTACCTAACCCCGAATTTTCAATTTAGGGTCAGCAGTTCACAATTTTTCAGTTTCTAGCATGTTTATTTCACGACCTTATTACTTCTAGCTCATATACCAAATTAGAACAAATTTTAAATATGTTTTACATAGCATATGAGACTGCATTTAAAAGTTATAACCTTTCCATTTCAGCTTCAATAGGCTGCCCAAAACAGAGTTTCCACATGACTTGACATACCAAGTCTAACTTTTCATTTTGACTTGGAATAGCTTTTCGCTTTCATTTAATATGCCAAAACTCTTTATTTATCATCATATATGATGTACATATCTAGCCCAAGCTTTAGTTTTGCCTAATATTTAGTTTTTAACCAAAACAGTCAATATAGTCCTTTTATCGAACAAGTGGTGTGCAATCCACATATAGACACATAGTACATATATTCCAAGCAACTTGGTTCCAGCCTTGTCTCTTTTAGTCTATTAGAACATCAACAAAACAGTTACAAAAACAATACCAACAAATCATAACAGTGCTATTATAACAGCCACTAGCTGTCCACAATCAACATTCTATGTAACAGCCCATTTTAAGTCACTTGGCCACTAATTAGTTTATCCTAACATCAAAATGGAATGTAAAAGGAATGAAAAAGGTTTGAATTAGTATACCTTGCTGGGCTATTATATAAAGCTAGCTGATTTACTTCTTTTCCTTCCATTTTCCCCCCAGCCGAGCTCTTTCTCCCACTCTCTATATGCAACATATTTTGGAGTTCAGCAATGTGATATACAATCTGAACTTGGGTGCAAGGTGTTGCCATATATGGCTAAGGTTCATCATTGCCTCTATCCAGACCCATCATTGCTTCTACCCAGCTCCTACTTGGCTGCTATCACACTCTCTTGATACATCTACTGACAAGTGTGCAGTGGCCCCTAACTAGCCTCCTCCTAGCAGTCTACTTGGCCCCTAAGGGACGTGTCCAGCCACAACCATCTATGTTTTATCCTCAGCCACTCTATGAGCTTAGCCTCAAACTAATGTACTAACTGGTTGCTCTCTTGCTAACTGACTAACAAATGTATTAGCTAACTGATAGAACTAACTCACTAACTATGCCAGTAACTAACTTATTTACATACACCATCCTAAGCTCTCTTGTAACCAACTATGCTAACTGCTAACTAATAAGACTCAGCTTATTTAACCCAACGTGGGCTGCTGGAATGGGCAATGAAATGGGATGAGTATGAATTTTTAAATTGGGCTTCATGTATTATTCTATTCCTAGAAAAATTCATACATCTTAGAAAATTATGAAGGAGGCTTGAAAGCGTATATATAATACAATTAGGTTAGCCCAATTTATATCTTGGACTTTTAAATAACGTATGGATCCCAAAATCTTAAAACCAGTGCAACACATTTGCAAGCATACTTAGCAAAATTTAGAATGGTCAATGAATATCATTATTGAATGATTTTAATTATATTATAATATAATTATTTCTTTACACATATAGGTAGCTTTATGCCAAGAATCTTTCTCAAGTAAGCCATGTTGGCTTTCCTTTTCATTCTTGATGTTTATATAACATTATATTAATATAATATATATACTATTCTTCTCTTCCTTTAATAAATTGCCCCTACAATTGATAAATATATAATACCAATATATTTATTAAGCATAAGCATCACATATTGTATAGTTCATACTCACTTATGCAATATAATATCGTACAACATATTATCTAATAAGAATTTTATTTATTAAATTCTTATTTTAATATTACCCAAAATTTGGGTTATCACATTATTTCCCCCTTATAAGGATTCCGTCCCCGGAATCACAATACCGAATCATTCTTAATCGGTTTAGATCTTATTCTTTCTCGTAACCTTATCATTGAATCATTTCAACATACCATTTCCTTAAATTTTTCTTAAAAATTTAAAATAAATCATCTATTTTCCATTCTAGGCTTTAAACTTTAACCTTTAATTTAATCATTCAAGATGTTCTAAATTTTTGGGTTGTCACATTCACCCCTTCTTCTAAGAATTTCGTCCCCGAAATTACAGTCTACTAATCGCTTCTTCTTCTATTTACCGAAAATAGGTTTTCAATTTAACCTTTACATTTTCCTCCTCTGAGGATTTCTCTTCTATCATCTCATTCAACCATTTCTACCCTTTTTAGGAAGTTAAAAAAAAAAAACTTTTCATATTATGCTGAGGGGTCATATAGACCATGAACTCTTAGGTTTAACGGTATTCACCGCAACCAATTCTGTAAACATGTTGTACTAGGTGATCAACCTAGTACAAATACGAGTACGTTAGGAGATCAACCTACCGTACCCTACGTCGTGCACAACGTATCAATCTTGTTTAGCGACTATTTGCGCTACTAGATTGGATTATTTTATCCAATTGGGGTTGTTCACCTCAGACTTAGCATAAGATTCCGCACCAAAATAATTTGGTTCGGGATAAATTCTCAAAGAAATACTTGAATTTTCATAAACATTTGTCTAGCTGAATCAAATAGCTTAGACGCATATCAATAATTCGAACATCAATCGAAACGTTTGTCTAACCACTATAATTGGCATTGACTTTTCTTTAACTGGTTTAAAATTCTGAAAATCATTTTATGACGTCATGATACCGCACTGTATTTACAGTCCGTTTAAGGATTCCGTCATTTGGTGATTTTATCATACTACATCATACCATAGTGGGCTGACGATCCTTAGATCACATCCAACACTAAGTAATATTGCATTGATGACTCCATCGTTTTTATCATCTCTGCACCAGGTTCCATGATGCATTGATGATATATAAAAAAAAATACATTTTGATATATTTCAAATCATTTTTGTCTAGCCAAAGCAATTAGCATAGACTCTTCTTTAATCGGTTCAAAATCATTGAAAATCAGTTTTAGTGTTATCATGTCGTAACAGTTAACGAGATGTTAGTGGCTCACAATCCACACACACACCCTTGTCACCGTATGATGCTGATAACAAAAATTCATTTGTATTTTTTTTAAAGGCACATCAGTGCGAATTTAGCTTGATGTCAAAAATTTCGAAGTCTAGCATAGCTAGAAGATATGGAATACCTATATTTCCACCATCATCTTCACTTTCTATAATGATTCATTGCTTAATAATTCTATCTATTCCTATCATCCTCAATACTTCATTCACACTTAGTTATACCCCAGTTCATCAAACTTACCACACTTTGGAAATTCAGGAACTTGCCATAATCATATGAGTTTAGAAACTTATCCCAGTCAGACCATAGGCGTCCATTCGCTGAGGGGTTGAAAACATACCATATGATTATGAGTCACGAAATTACCATATGCATTAGTTTTAAGAACCGTACCTAATCTTAATATCATCTAACCTAATCTTATATTCTCTACCTATCCGTTATACACATGAGAAAAGAATCACCTTCTCAACAGGTATATAACAGATAGCGCGACACAAAAATTTCAATGATTATCACTACCAGAAGCTAAGTGGTTGTTACCCCAAGTATAATTCCCCGCCCATACAAAGAATCATATAACTTAGCTGCTGACATGAGTTCTCAATTGAAATCCCACATAATTATATCTTCCCCTTGCTCAATACGAATTTTATTTAATCCGTATCTCATCATCTATAACTCTTTTCTGAGTTTGCATAGTACCATTTCATAGTACATTCTCTTTATAGCGTCAGGCTATATCATTCCAATCATTTCATAGATTTTCTGCTATTCAATCTGGTCACGTCGTGATCTTATCTTATAATCGTGTCATATTACGATTCTCTTCTATCTTATGATCGTTTTGTTTTACGATCTCTTTTCCCTTTATACTTTTAGTCCCATAGACTCTATTTATTATTACTTTTTGTCTTTAACATCAGAGTTAGGTAACTCTGGATCTTTATAACTTTTCAAGATTCTTCTTTGAATCCTATTTACTTAATAATGAATTTCCTAAATTCATCTCTTAACAAATTAAACTCTACTTGAGTTTATTCCTTATCCTTATCTCTGCAGTTATAGCCTAAGGTGCACCTACCTAAGGTTTATAACCTACAGCTTTGATACCAACTGTAACGCCCCCAAAATCGGAACTATTTTCCTTCCCAATCTTGTGCGTTAATATTATCCTGTTCTAGCTTTAAAACATTATTTAATGTTAAAATAGCTAAAAATACGGAATAAATTTTTTACTTTCTTTCCATTCATTCATTCCCTGAATCGTAACCTTTACAATTCTTCTTTATACTAGAATCATATTCATTACATGATAGATATGAATATATGTACAATTCATTATTTCAAACATATTCCTAATTCAGAACAAATGATCTTCATCTATTGAATTATTCAAAGATTTACTTCTCTGTGGTTTACACCTGTAAATACCATTCAATGATTCAACACAATCTCAATTAAATCACTAGTCTTCTTTTCATGCGCTCCTAATCACGATAGATCGCATTATAGCTTTAACCTGCAAATTAAGCAAGATTGAGCACGACGGCCCAGCAAGTCTAACAGTCTATCATGCATCACATAGCACATATGTTCACATTCAGTTCATGCATTTATATTCTTGGGGTTCAAGCATATTACAGATGCATTATCACATTTATGTCCTGCTGGTAGCAACATACGTACCGTAGCATATACTACGCATGTCCTGTACATGTCATTCATTGCACATATATATTGAGTTCCCCGCCTCAATTCAAGAATTAGTCATATTTTGACATTCATCATTCACAAAGCAAATAATGCAGTTCATAGGTAATACATACTTATAAACATAAATCATGTTAACAGTTATCTATAGCAATTATAAGTCCACATAAATAAACTGAGAAACTTGCCTGTACCGGGGTTTTACCATTACACCAACTTCTGCGTTCCTTGCACAACCTACATTGTATGTGGGATTGATAACAAAACACGTAATTTCAGTTATCATGGTGGTAGTTTAGATTTCTTTATCTGAGATATTGTATACATTTTTCAAATACCTCATCCATGTTTTCTCATTAGTTATCTTTCACTTTGATGGGGTTTGACATGTTTATATCATGCAATAGGAATGACTTTAAATTCATCATTTACATTTTATTCATGATTTAGAACAAAAAGGGTTCATGTGTTCTTGAGTTCACTAGTTTTGGTCAACTCTTGCCAATTTCATTTCTAGCCACTTTAGTTCATTCCAACACTTGAATTTTATCTAGTTAAGACTAGTTCTAGCATTCCTTTAGGTTTACCAAGCATAGATTGGGTTTTGACCCTTTAAACCTAGCTTTTTCAAGCTTTTACACACTAACTTCACAAGTTCTTGTATATATTAGCATTCCAACACTTGGAATAGCCTAGCATACCTCTAACATACTTGTCTAAGGTGTCCAAATTGAGTTCTAAGTAGAATAGAAAAATCTCAAGATTTCATACTTAGACAAATTTGCTAAATTGTAGTTTTAGTGATTTTCCATGCTAGTTTGGTGATTTGTTTAGACTCCTTGGTTAAGACAAGAGCTTAACCACTTGGCCCTTCTTCTAGACCATACTATAAGGTATGTTAATCCAGATTTAGGTTTCTTGTTCATGCCCATTAAGCTCCTCAAAACAGAGCTCAAAATTAGCCATTTTCTTACTTTTTTTACAAAAACTGAGTTTGTATTTTTTTTTCCAATTTTTCCAGTTCTGGCCACTAGGATAGTCTAGGCATGTATATTTAAGTTAATTAAGGTTACTTTTAGCATTGCAACACTTTATTTAATCATCTAACTCATTTTGACTTATCAAAGCTCACTTTAGGCTTGAAAAGAGATCTTAAATTGATTTTCTTGCCAGCTTTGGACAAGGCAATGGTTAGGAATCATCACAAGCATGAATTAACAACTTTATATGAGTTCATTACAGTCTTATAAGTTCAAGTACTAGAAGTTACCAAAAACAGTCTACTTGATCTTAAAATGTGATTTTTAACAAGTCCAATGCCCAAAACAGTTTAGAATTGGTTTCTTTAACTTGTGTAGCTTACTTATGCCATATTATAACTATTGAAACTTGCCTACATGGTCCAGGTATGGTAGTTCCATAGTTGGGTGTTAGTTGACACTTTAAAGCTTACTTTAATAGCTTTTAATATGATTTTTGGACAATACCCATCTTAGACTTCAACTAACTTTACGAACAACTTTTAAATGACATTTATGGACAACGAGAGTATACCTTACTGATTTATAACATCAGTAGCTACAAATGGCCATAACAGCCCCCTTATAGGCACAGTTTTGGCTCCTAATTCACAACAGTCCATAGTATGATTCAAGCAGCCTTTAGGTACTCTAACAACCTTTAAAACATGATTATTACATAACATTATATTCCTTAACATGCTTGCAATAATCTGTTAATTTTCTAACACCAAAACAGTCCATACTAGACATTTTAGTAGGGTTTAGCACTAAACCAACATAACAGTCCCCAAGCCTTTTAATACAAGCATTATTTCATCTTGTAATTGTTATATACAAGGTATTCATGGTTTAAAACACATAGATGCAAGGCCTTAAGCTTTTTGTTAAAAAAAAACAGCCCTCTAATATACTACATTTTTGGAAATAAGGTAGATAACACATACTCCCCTATTTAGATAAAATGTTAAACAAGATATTTAAACATTCTAACTATGCCGACTGAGAGCTCAAAGAAGAGCCCCCAGCCCAGCCCACTGCAACTGCTGCTGTCAAAGACAGCAGCTCTTCACCCACATGGCCATTTTTTCTAATTTTTTTGTTTCTAAGTTATATGACCATTTAAATCCATTTTTAGATATATTGTACATAGCATATGGGAGTATTTTTAGAAATTATAAAACCTCCATTTCAGGCTTGTTAGGCTGTCCAACAATACGCTCAAAAATTGACTTGACATTCAAGTTTTCAATTTATTTATTTTTTTCCAGCCTGATCCTGTTGCGCTAAAACAGTCGTAACTTTTTCGTCTCAAAACATTTTTGAGCGATTCTTGAGCCCACGAGAAGATAACTTCCGAGACTACAACTTCTCTTCAGATCACAAATCCAAATTCCAAACCGAACAGAACAGAAATCTGCTCTATGTGGACAGAATGTTCTGTTTTTAAACTGCACGACCCTCCTTCGCTAAAATGGTCATAACTCCTTCGTTTCAAAACATTTTTGAGCGATTCTTGAGCCCACGCGAAGATAACTTCCGAGACTACAACTTTTATTCTTTGACCATTTCCAAATTCAAAACACAGAATTCCAGAATTTCGTGCAAAAGGGACTGACCCGAGTTGATTAGACAGTTTTGACGCGACTACTATGAAAGATCGTAACTCTTTGCTCCGAAGTCGGAATTAGCCCGTTCTAGAGTCTATGGAAAGCTTATTCAGTGTACTATAACATAACAAAAGCCCAGAATTTTCTGAACATCCTACCTAACCCCGAATTTTCAATTTAGGGTCAGCAGTTCACAATTTTTCAGTTTCTAGCATGTTTATTTCACGACCTTATTACTTCTAGCTCATATACCAAATTAGAACAAATTTTAAATATGTTTTACATAGCATATGAGACTGCATTTAAAAGTTATAACCTTTCCATTTCAGCTTCAATAGGCTGCCCAAAACAGAGTTTCCACATGACTTGACATACCAAGTCTAACTTTTCATTTTGACTTGGAATAGCTTTTCGCTTTCATTTAATATGCCAAAACTCTTTATTTATCATCATATATGATGTACATATCTAGCCCAAGCTTTAGTTTTGCCTAATATTTAGTTTTTAACCAAAACAGTCAATATAGTCCTTTTATCGAACAAGTGGTGTGCAATCCACATATAGACACATAGTACATATATTCCAAGCAACTTGGTTCCAGCCTTGTCTCTTTTAGTCTATTAGAACATCAACAAAACAGTTACAAAAACAATACCAACAAATCATAACAGTGCTATTATAACAGCCACTAGCTGTCCACAATCAACATTCTATGTAACAGCCCATTTTAAGTCACTTGGCCACTAATTAGTTTATCCTAACATCAAAATGGAATGTAAAAGGAATGAAAAAAGTTTGAATTAGTATACCTTGCTGGGCTATTATATAAAGCTAGCTGATTTACTTCTTTTCCTTCCATTTTCCCCCCAGCCGAGCTCTTTCTCCCACTCTCTATATGCAACATATTTTGGAGTTCAGCAATGTGATATACAATCTGAACTTGGGTGCAAGGTGTTGCCATATATGGCTAAGGTTCATCATTGCCTCTATCCAGACCCATCATTGCTTCTACCCAGCTCCTACTTGGCTGCTATCACACTCTCTTGATACATCTACTGACAAGTGTGCAGTGGCCCCTAACTAGCCTCCTCCTAGCAGTCTACTTGGCCCCTAAGGGACGTGTCCAGCCACAACCATCTATGTTTTATCCTCAGCCACTCTATGAGCTTAGCCTCAAACTAATGTACTAACTGGTTGCTCTCTTGCTAACTGACTAACAAATGTATTAGCTAACTGATAGAACTAACTCACTAACTATGCCAGTAACTAACTTATTTACATACACCATCCTAAGCTCTCTTGTAACCAACTATGCTAACTGCTAACTAATAAGACTCAGCTTATTTAACCCAACGTGGGCTGCTGGAATGGGCAATGAAATGGGATGAGTATGAATTTTTAAATTGGGCTTCATGTATTATTCTATTCCTAGAAAAATTCATACATCTTAGAAAATTATGAAGGAGGCTTGAAAGCGTATATATAATACAATTAGGTTAGCCCAATTTATATCTTGGACTTTTAAATAACGTATGGATCCCAAAATCTTAAAACCAGTGCAACACATTTGCAAGCATACTTAGCAAAATTTAGAATGGTCAATGAATATCATTATTGAATGATTTTAATTATATTATAATATAATTATTTCTTTACACATATAGGTAGCTTTATGCCAAGAATCTTTCTCAAGTAAGCCATGTTGGCTTTCCTTTTCATTCTTGATGTTTATATAACATTATATTAATATAATATATATACTATTCTTCTCTTCCTTTAATAAATTGCCCCTACAATTGATAAATATATAATACCAATATATTTATTAAGCATAAGCATCACATATTGTATAGTTCATACTCACTTATGCAATATAATATCGTACAGCATATTATCTAATAAGAATTTTATTTATTAAATTCTTATTTTAATATTACCCAAAATTTGGGTTATCACATTATTTCCCCCTTATAAGGATTCCGTCCCCGGAATCACAATACCGAATCATTCTTAATCGGTTTAGATCTTATTCTTTCTCGTAACCTTATCATTGAATCATTTCAACATACCATTTCCTTAAATTTTTCTTAAAAATTTAAAATAAATCATCTATTTTCCATTCTAGGCTTTAAACTTTAACCTTTAATTTAATCATTCAAGATGTTCTAAATTTTTGGGTTGTCACATAAGCTAAGTAGGTATACGAGTAATCCAGGTAAAGATCATTGGAAAGCAATTTTGAAAGTTTTAGGATATCTAAAACATACTCAAAAATATGGACTGCACTATACAAGATATCCAGCAGTATTAGAAGGATATAGTGATGCTAATTGGATATCTGACAATAAAGACTCGAAATCCACAAGTGGATATGTCTTTACCCTTGGAGGTGCAGCAGTATCTTGGAAATCCTCAAAACAAACGTGTATTACTAGGTCTACAATGGAATCGGAATTCATTGCGTTAGACAAAGCAGGAGAAGAAGCAGAGTGGCTTCGTAATTTCTTAGAGGATATTCCAAATTGGTCAAGACCTGTGCCAGCTATATGTATACACTGTGATAGCCAATCAGCGATTGGAAGAGCACAGAGTCATTTATATAACGGTAAGTCACGTCATATACGACGAAGACATAATATCGTTAGACAATTGCTCTCAAATGGAATTATCTCAATTGACTATGTAAAGTCAAAAGATAATATTGCGGATCCGCTTACGAAAGGTTTAACAAGAGAGCAAGTGGAAAAATTATCGAAGGGAATGGGTTTAAAGCCTACAGTTTAAATAAGAGTCGTCATAGTGGCAACCCAACCTAGCTGACTGGGGATCCCAAGATCTAGGTTCAATGGGCAAACCGAACTATGTAGTACTCAGTAAAGCACTGAGGAGATATTTACTCCTAACCATTCCTAAGATAAGACAGTGCACATCTGTCGCGAGAATCAGGATAAGTTACGCTTTTAATGACTTTTATATCTTGAAATGCGTTCAAGTGGGGTATTGCAGGATACTCTTGTGATAGAAGTCAACTACGTGAGTAAGAAGGGGGCCACTTCTGTGAGAATTATGAAGGCTGAATTCTCTAATATACTTACGGAACCAAGAGGTGTTTCAAGGCCAAAATGAACACAAACGTGAGAACCAATTATGTCTGGAGAGATATTTTGTGAATTCTATTGTCTTGGTTTACACAAAAAGCTGACAGTTCAAAGACATCAAGTCTACTGATTAGCCAAGTAAATCCGATAGATTTTACTAGGGTAAGTTCAAAGCCACTAGGCTACTTAACCTGATGAAATATCTTTTCTTATGTACTCGAACTGTCTGCATATTCATAACATATTTTGCATATTGTAAAGCCAATTTTACATTCATGTGGGGGATTGTTGGAAATGGGATTTGAATGATAAAATTGACTCGGGTAGGGTCGTGGACTCGGGTAGGGATCGTGACGGGCGGGTTTGTGAAACTACGTCGTTTTGACGGCGGTTACATGCAAATTTTCCTATAAATAAATGGTGTGGGAAGCATTTAAAGAAGAATAAAAAACAAATTCCCGTTCCCTGTTCTGTCAGAAAATTCCCGTCCCGTTCCTTCCCTTCTGCAATCCCGTTTCTGCAGTATAGAATCCCGTTCTGTTCTATTGTTTCCCGTTTCTGGCAGACTCCCGTTCTGCAGTAATTCCGTTCCCGTTCTGCACTGCAAAATCCCGTTTTCTGCAATAAAATTATGCAGTAAGTTTTCTTATGTTTTCTTCATGCATCATTATTATTGATAGTAAAAGTTCGAGTACATAACATAGAATTTGCGTTCGATGAATTCTTAATTTTGTAATGCTACTAATTAAGAATTGAAATCCGTTTTATCTTGGGAAGCAATTATTCAATTAACCATTAGCATCTGTGGGGGAATAAATTTGCTTTAAGGAGACTTTGTGAATTCAAAGGACTCGGATTTAAATTTTTTTTTATTTTTGCATAATTATTATTATTATATTTATATACATTATTAAATAATACTATATATTACAGATAACAGTTTTATCATATTTTACACGACTGTTGTATAATTAAGTTGTATTTGAATTTTGTACCATGTATTTGGCGACTCAAGATGGGTGATGTATACCTATTTTGGGGGCGTCACAGTCCACATGTAACATGTAATTTTCCTTAAGATCTGATGATCGAAACTACCACATTCTTCATTTGTTTTCCTTTTCGTTTAGATGTTTGAATTCTAGTGCAAGTAAGCGTATTTGAGACATGAACTCTTTAAAGTGCATCAAGTACATGTGTTAGATATTTGAGGCTTGGTGAGATTTTTTTAATGTGTAAAAGACTTCAAATATGCCACTAGCTAACAATCATATCAATATAACAACTTGATGATATTGTGCATTACACTTTCTAAATATTTGTTAGTGCTTTAGAATGAAAGATGTACCCATTTTTAACCCTATTGGTTACATTATAAATATTTTTATCAAGAAATTATTATTATTATTATTATTATTATTATTATTATTATTATTATTATTATTATATATACGGTCCGGATCTTAAACTCACCCCTTATCCAACTCACCCGAGCTCACCCCCCTTTAGCGACGGATCCGATGACGGTTCGATCATACAACCGTCGTCTATACTTTTAGCGACGCTATATGTTATCCGTCGCTAAAAGTATAGACGACGGTTGTATGACCGAACCATCGCCGGATCCGTCGCTAAAGGGGGTGAGTTCAAATGAGTTGGATAAGAGGTGAGCTTAAGATCCAGACTATATATATATATATATATATATATATATATATATATATATATATATATATATATATATACACACACACACACACACACATACACAACTGTCATATAATGTCATGGGATTTAGTGATCAGATTAATTCTATACTTGGATATATATTTATGCACAAAATTTTTACCAAACTCTATGTAACATATGTTACCAAAATTTGATCATCGCACAACAATCTATCATATTCATATTATATTTTAATTTATTAATTACACGTATAAATTTATTATTAACAAAATGAATAATCATGTCGCTACGCGAGGGTTTATATCTAGTTAGTCTACTATTTAGCTATTATTTTCTCCCTTTTAGAGTTTATATGTTTTTGCCTGATGCGATTTTATTTGTCATAGTTTGGTGTTAGATCTCTCGTTCTTTCTCTATTCTTGCAAGTCATTTTTCTCCTTTATATAAGGAGCTTGAATTCTCTCTATGTAGAGAATTATGTTTTATGAATAATGTTAGAGACACAAACTATTTTATAAATATTTTACAAACTGCTGATGTGACATACTCCGCATCAGCAGTTTGTGTGGGACCGAAGACTATATTAAATAATTTGTTGATCAATAGGCTGACGTGGAGTATGCCACCTCAGCAGTTTGTAAAATATTTATAAAATAGTTTGTGTCTCTAGCACCACTCATGTTTTATTACGGTGATGAATGATTGCAGATACAATAATAAATTTTGGTAACAAATGATTAGATAAAAAAGACATACAAAATGACGTGGATAGTACTTATTGATTATAATCACTAGACCTACTCATATATCGCGGAATATGCACTAATTATAATCTGACACTATTTTATAATCAGTTTTTAATAGGCATCTTTTGTCACCTTAACATTACTCATATGGATATAATAATTGGATTTGGGATGCGACATGTCTCTGATAATTATTTCCTTATAACATTTAAAAAATAACTATTTTCTAATCATATATTATTCTCTCCGCTATTCTCACATTCACTATCACTTATTCACATATCTCTCTCTTAATATATTTTTCTTTTTATTATCTCAAAAGATAATTATTATTTATTTTTAATTAATTATTTAAATTATTAATATTGAAAAATAATTACACGCACGTGAGTGTGTGCTTTGAGACTAGTTTTAATAACTTGTCGTATTCTAGCACAACTCTTATATATTTCACGTTGGGCCGAGTTAGTACTGGGCTTCACTACTGACTCCTGACATGGACCAACGGAAAATTTTTGTGGGCTTATTGGTTATTCTGAACTGAATTACATTAGGCTCCTTGTCATAATAGCCAGCCCTTGTTCTTCACCCTTCTAAATGAGAAATGCAATAGGTTTGTAGCTTATACCAGCAAACATATATGGTCTCTTGAAGTAGATTATTTTTTTGGAGAATTACAATGAAATTTAGGGTATATTTCAATTCTAGAGGCCTAGGGTGGAGCTTGGAAAAGGGGACTAGGGGAAACCTAAGGAAAACTTACTTTTAATCTCTGAATCGTCAGGTTGAAAATCAATTCCTTACTGCGAAGGGGTATGCTCCAAATAAATAGTTAAATTAAGTTATTAAATTTTAAAAATATTATGTCATTTTATTCTAAAAAGTGAATGCTTTTTGTGAAATATTTATTTTTGTTGTCAGAGACGGAACTAAGGGGCGGGGGGGGCAGTTGACCCCGGTAGCCAGACGTCGGTAGGGAGGCGGTCGCCGGTCAGGCGGTGGGCGGAACTAGGAGGGGGGCGGGGGTAGCAGGCCAGCAGCCAGCTCGACGCAACTCGCGAGAAGCTCCGGTCTTCACCTTCCTCTTCTCCGGGGTTAAATACACTTTTCCCCACTCTACTCGACCTCAGTTTACAAAAACATCACTGAACTGAAATTTTTTACAATCGACTCATTGAGCTACAAAATTTTATCAAATCGTTACAATTTACGTTAAATGAGTTGACTTTTAACAGAAATCTGTGACATCAGATATGACCTACCCCACTTTTAATGACACATCATTTACTTCACGTGGGTTAGTCCTAGTCATGTCCACGGTGGAAACTCAGTGGGTTAAAACAAAAATGGTCGACTAAAGGCCAGACAGAGACAAAAAAGTAAAGCGCGCGAAGGAGTGAAAGAGAGAGAAGATTCAGGCGCGAAGAGCTTCTCTTGCCAGGCGAATCTTGGTCTTTGATGCGAATATTGGTCTTGGATACGAATCTACTAGTGCAAATCTTCTGTGAGGTATGCTAGATTTCTTTAATTTAGGGTTTGTGCACATGGGGTTTCAAATCTGTTGTAGCCATCTGTTCTGTCTTGATGTTTTCTCCATCTTTTTGGACTTTATATACCCGACATGTGGTCCATGGGTTTTTATTTTTGCCATTGCAGTCTTCTTCGGTCCCCCCCCCCCCCCCATGTACTGCAAATAATAATTTTTTATTTATTTTTGTATTGTTTTCGTTTTCATAGAATGAGTGGGATTTGTCAGTTGCATGTTCACTATGGGGGCAAATTTGTGAATCAGCCTAAAACTGAGTACATGGGAGGTAAGGTCGAAATTTATCCCCGTGTTGATGTTGATTTCATCTGCATGACTGCAATTAAGTCATTTGCTGAAGCTTTAGATTATGATAGCAATGCTAAGGTTTATTTTAAGAATAATGGTTAAACTAATGAAAGTGGTTATAGATTGGTGCATGATGATGACAGTATTAGAGACATGGTAAAAGTGTGTCTCCCTTTTGGTGTGATTGAATTTTTTGTTGATCATGTATTTGTGAATGAGGGAGGAGTTGTGATTGAACCACCTGATGCGAATGAACAAGTTGTTGTTGGATAAATATATAAATGAATGAAATAAAACTAATAGGTGTGACCTTTGGTTCATACCTTTTCAAAGAGATGCATCTTTTCAAAGGGATGTAACCTTTCAAAAAGATGTAACCTCTCAAAAGGGTGTAACCTTTCAAAAGGATGTAACCTTTCAAAAGGGTGTAACCTTTCAAAAGGATGTAACCTTTTGAAAAGATGTATATCTTCAAACGGGTATTTGGAAACCTATAAATAGGCTCCAAATCTACCCAAAACAATAACTTCATCTTCAACTTCAATCTTTCTCAAGTTCTTAAAAATTACATTCATTCTTCATTCATATAAAAGTCATATAGAATATTCATATAAAAATTATAGAGAGTATTTAAATTTTGTTGGTTCGTGGAACTCTTCCATTGAAGTGTTTCTTGTGAGAGTTGAAGACCATTTTATCCTGGGAAGTAGACGTCCATTGTTCCATCCGTAAGCACCGATAGCGGGGACGAAATCTGCTTTAAGGAGAGACTGTCCAACAGTTGACTTGGTTTTAATTTATCAATTTCATCTAGTAAGTTATCATTTTTAAAAAATTATTTATCTTTTAATTCTGTTTATATATTTAGTATAATATAATAATACTTAAGGAGTAACAATTGCAACATCTATTACTCAACCCCCCAATACAGAAGATATTAACAAGGGGAGTACTAGTGTAAAGAGGACTAAGCAAAGGGCAGGTTTGAAGAAACAGGCTATGAATAATCAGAGAAGGAAGTGTAATAGAATTAAAATGAATCAGAAATCAAATAAAAAAATTGATGATACACCAATTGTGATTGGGGACTCGGATAGTAGTGATGGTGAAATATTAAGTAGTGATGAAGAATTATTAGAGGCTAGGAGGAGTTGCAAGGAGTACAAAGCAGATATGGCTAGAGTTGAAACAGAGGCAGGTGATGAAACAAACTTTGTTGATGGGGATGTAGGTGATGGTAATACTAAGGGTGTTGAGGGTGATGTAGCTGAGGGTAATGTTGGGAGGGCAGGTCAAGGTGAGGATGCTGAAGAAACTAGGAATGAGGGAGATGATGAAGGGGCAAAAGTTGGTGAGGCTGAGGGTGATAAAGCTGCAGAAGGTGTTAAGGCTGAGGGTGATAGAAATAGTGAGGGAGATAATCTCAGTGACTCTAATGATGATAGTGATTGGCACAGTAAGTATGAAGATAATGATGTATTAAGGTCCCCCTCAGAAAGCAGTGAAGATGAGAACTTTTGTTTTGTGGGTCCCCTTGTAAAAAAGAAAAAGCTAGAACAATGTGATGTTTTTAACCCAAAAATAAAGAGAAAGCACATAAAGTTTGCACACTATCAGATTTTTACCAATTTTAAGGAATTCAAGACTGCCATCAGAGATTATTCAATTGCTAATGGCAGGAAATTGTGGTACAAGGTAAACGACAAGGAAAGAGTGCAGGTTAGGTGTGATAAGGGTTGTCCTTGGAAACTGTGGGCCAGTTATATTCAAGGGACTGAGAATGTGCAAATAAAGTTAATACTGGACACACATAATTGTTAGTGTTGTACATGGTTTGAAGAATGCCATATGTGAACTGTTTCCTCATGTTGAGCATAGAAATTGTGCTAAACACATTTATGCTAGCTGGAGGAAAAGGTTCACTTCACAGGCACTGAAGAGATTATTTTGAGAAGCTGCATGTACAACTCATGATCAAGTACATAAGAGAGCAATGAGTGAGATTAAGAGGCTTTCTGGCCCTGCACATGATAAGATTGTAGAGCATGATCCAAAGGTTTGGTCTAAGGCTTATTTTAGCACTCATTCAAAGGCTGATAATGTTGAGAATAACATGTCAGAATGCTTCAATGCTTGGATTATCAAAGCTAGGTACATGCCAGTTCTAACTTACTACAAATTGTATTACTGTATTGTATCAATATTGTTACAAGTCAAATGCATTGTTACACTTACTCTTATATCAATATTTTCTAGGTACATGTCGATTCTAACAATGCTTCAGGAAATTCATGATCAAATCATGGTTAGATTGCATCAGAAAAGAGATGATATGCTTAAGTCAGAAGATTTAATTTGTCCAAGAATTAAGAAGAAACTTGATGCAACCATCATTGCCTCTACTTATTGTGATCCACTTTGGGATGGAAAAATCTCATTCCAAGTCAAGGAAAGAGGTAGTGTAAGACCCCGAATTTTATGAAATAAAAGTATTCAATTTTTCTTATAATTACAATTCAGTAAATAGTTAAATTGATAAAAGGTTAAAGTTAAGGGTGATATATGATTTTTTTAAAAATAAGCAAGTGATTATAAAATACTCATTTTTGTCGGGGAATATTCGTTTGGTCGTGGAATATTCTTTCTGTCGGGGAATATTCGTACGATGGCGCAACCTTTTGTGGGCCCCATAACAGAATAACTGTCGGATGAAGAAAACGACAAATTAAAGCTTTTATAAATAACGGTGTAATCGTTACTGTTAACACTATTGGAATACTCGGTGGGTAAAGTAAAGTAATACGCGTTGTTGCACAGTAGCACACGGTATTGCAAAATATTTTTGAATTATTGATTTTTATGTAAGAAGGCACTACTCAATAATAGTTACAGTAATTACTCTTCAATATTTTATTTTATAATTACTGCGTTGATATTTTATATTGTTGTTGTTTCAATAATTGTCATTACACAGTATTTTTCATTATCGAAGGAATAATTCATATTATCTGAATAATCTTATTAGATAACATTATTGGCAATGTCTAGAAAGTTCTGTCTAAGGAGAGGTTTGGTCACCTAATTGCGCGCCAGTAAGGAGAAATTCTTATTAGAAAGCCCCCTCTTTCCTGGGAACGGCCTGTTTGCCAGTACTGTGATTCTGTAATATTATTTGTGAATAATTAATTATTGATTTATATGATGAGGAAAATATAGATTTTATGTGGATATAGATGGAGAAAATTTTTAATGTGACAATTGTTGAAAGTTAATATTTTATCTTTTTCTGATAAAATAATTCATTTAAATATATTATTATATTTTAATAATATAATAATGATGATATTTTTTCGATGAATGTGGGATATATGAGTATATGTGGAGGAAGAGTATTTTTGTTACCAAAAATATTTAAAGCCTGTTTTATGTGTCGGTGGACCCCATTTTTTTGACTGAAATTTGATTATAGCTTGTAAAATCGCCCGTTTGTGGATTTCGGTCAATTTCTGTTTAGAATTTGGAAAAACTTCCTTCTGCAAAGTTGTAGAGAATTGAATTTCCTATAGAAAGTCGCGAGATTCGAATTTTCGAACAAAAGGGCTATTTATTGTGAATTATTGAAGTTATGAAGTTCCGAAATAATTGATTTTTGGAAGTTTAAAATATTTTTAATTACAAAAACATTTTTTTTATTTTTGAAACTCATTAAACATGTGATTAGGAGGCTGAATTCAGATTGTCCAAGGTGTGCGTGAAGATTATATATATATATATATATATATATATATATATATATATATTAATATTTTATTAAATTTTCTGCTTTGGTGTTCTAAGCAATTTCCTATAAATAGGTGCTTAGGTTAGAATTGAAAAACACACCAGAAACTGAAGTTTTCTCTCTCTATAATATCGAGCGTATTCTTGTGATTATTTTGAATATACTTTGAGTATTGCTATACGGTGCAAGTTCAAGTCATAGCCTATATCCGGTGTTTCAACTAGAAGTACTGTCTTTCGAGGTAAGGGATAGTAAGGGGTGTTATTTTCTTCAAAAATGATATTATTTCTTCAATATCATTATGCCGAAATATTGGTTGAATTTTTTTATCAAATTTGAAACTTTTTCATGTCAGGGTTACTATTCATGAGTTACTATTCACGATTTACTATTCATAAGTTACTATTCACGAGTACTATTCATGAAGCGTGAAGATATTTTTTGTGAAATTTCTATCTTTTGAAATCAGAGTTACTATTCACGTATACGACATTATTCACGAATACAGCACTATTCACCAAAAAATGAAATTTCTTCTATTCGTCTAAAATATCTATTATGGATACTAGCTTTGATTGTATCCATGTTTTGATCATTCTTGAATTTTACACCACTATGAATATTTTTGAGGTATTTTTGGACATGGATAAAACAAAGTACAAATCCTTAATCCTTAATCCTTGTCATTTTGTTTCACTGGATTCGTTTCTTTAGAAATATTTTTCATCATCCTCAGTCCTAAATAATGATATAACTAAATATCTTTGGCCTGTAGTGCAAAGATGATCTATTGATGTATATCTTTGGCCGTAGTGCAAAGATGAATTTATTAGTATGATTATGAACATGAACTGTGATTTGGTATAACCATGATCTTTGATGTTTCAGGTGATAAAAATTATCTTTGTCCTGGATGAGAAAAGGAATTTAGAACAACAATTACGATTATGAGTTATACATGTGATTGTGGACAGGAATTGTTGATTGATGTTATAGGGATAAAACATTGTTGGTGGACTTTTAACATGGAGAAGATAATAGACTTTATAGTCTATTTGACTCTTCTAATGGATTGCTCGTTCTGCAGCAACTATGGTTGAAATTTGTTATCATATACCATATGTTCTAAATGTCTGTTTTATTACTGTTGAAGGCTATTGATAATTTATTTATCTTTAGTCATGACATTCTTTACTGAGCTAGTTGTGCTCACCCTTTTGCTTCACAATTCCTTTTAGGTAATACGAGTGTAGCTAGGTCGACTTGGGAATAACAGGGGAATAGAATGGTGGTCATCATTTAGAAGTTATATTTGGGGAATCAACTAGGGAGAAGCGAACCCAACGTTGGAAGGGTGTTTTGCCACTGTCTTACAAGATGTCTAATGACATACCACCTCATGTCATCATAAGACATGGATGTGCTCATCCACTTGCTGAGTATATCTACCAGCACTATCTATATGATCTTGGAGTCTATTTGAAATATAACTCTCAATTAGAGACGGTTGAGATAATGATATGTCAGGAGAAGACTTGCCATTGGGAAGAATATGATAGTAATCTTCTTGTTTTTCTTTGGGGTCTATTGGGTCAACCAAGGATAATTTTGTGGCCATATGATATCTATAATAACCTAGACGCATGGCCTCCCATGTACGAAGGTTTCCTTGAGCACTTCCCAAAGATTCTAATTTCTAAAATAGTTTTCGACTATACCTTTATGTAAGGTGTCATTATGAGGTGCTGTCCACGGTTGGGACATGAGTCACAGTTGATATATATTTGTATACAAACTCACAGCTTATGTGTTGTTGTATTTTGCACGACAATTGTTGTAATAAAGTTGTAGTTGTTTTCTGTACCATGTATTTGGCGACTCAGAATGGGTTGGATGGAATAGACCTATTTTGGGGCCGTTACATTTGGTATCAGAGCTTAGGGATATGATCTCTGACGGAGATCGGGATTAGAACTAGGAGGGGAGAGATTAGTAAATCCTTCGCTAGTATGTCCTACCTAAGCTTAATTATTGGTCGGTCATAATATACGGATATTATGTGATAAGTTAATTTGCTTAATTAACCCTTGTTTTATGGCAGTATTTGAGAATGGCAGCTGAGAATGCTCACAATGGAGTGAATGAGACTGTGGGGATACCTCTAATCACTAACCATGATAATGTGATGTCAGACGAAGAAGGATTAGAGATATCCATGTGGTGAGTGAAGAATTAATAGTTGCACCCGAGATAGTCGCAGAGGTAACAGCTGAGAGTGAGGCAGAAGAGGAAGAAGAGGTACCTGAGAAGAGTTTATTAGAGGTATTATATGATCAAAATGTAGAATTTCAAAATCGTATTCATGAGTTAGAAGAGCAGGCTAAAGAACGACAGGCGGTCGTGGAGCAAAAGGATGCAATAATTCAAGCTTGTGTTACCCGATATGTAATGCTTGAACAGAAGCATTTTTTGCTGAGTGTAAGATGATAAAGATGGAATCTGAGCTGAAAGAAGAAAAAACTGAACGAGTAAGAATGAGTGATGCATGGGTAAAAGCCACACGACACGTGGATATTGTGGAAAGAAATGTCCGATCTAAGAAGGCTAAAATAGATGATATGAATTTCTCTTTTTGGAAAGCAATTGGGACAACTCAACATCGAGTTTTGAATTACCCTGTACAGAGCGGTCAACCTGAATTTGATATGGATCGAAGATTGATGATTCAGATCATGAATCAGGAGTATGAAGAGGCAGTTGAGGGAGGAATATGCCCTATAGAAAAGTATATTCCAATGGTAGTGATGACGCCAAATGTTGCCCCAGACAAGTCAAAGCCGTGTAGTTCGAGGGATAGCGGTTGTCATGACTTCCCAACAAATGAGGAATGTAAATGAAATTATCACGGGAGATGAGTAATGGAGAAATCATAATGACTCGGGAGATAGAATCGAAAATGAAAGCAAGATATTCTCAACTTTTTGAAATACCAGGTACGTAAATTTCGGGGACGAAATTTCATAAGGAGGGGAGATTGTAAGACCCCGAATTTTATGAAATAAAAGTATTCAATTTTTCTTATAATTACAATTCAGTAAATGGTTAAATTGATAAAAGGTTAAAGTTAAGGGTGATATATGAATTTTTTTTAAAATAAGCAAGTGATTATAAAATACTCATTGTTGTTGGAGAATATTCGTTTGGTCGTGGAATATTCTTTCTGTCGGGGAATATTCGTACGACGGCGCAGCCTTTTGTGGGCCCCGTAACAGAATAACTGTCGGATGAAGAAAATGATAAATTAAAGTTTTTATAAATAACGGTGTAATCGTTACTGATAACACTATTGGAATATCCGGTGGGTAAAGTAAAGTAATACGCGTTGTTGCACAGTAGCACACGGTATTGCACAATATTTTTGAATTATTGATTTTTACGTAAGAAGGCACTACTCAATAATGGTTACAGTAATTACTGTTCAATATTTTATTTTATAATTACTGCGTTGATATTTTATATTGTTGTTGTTTCAATAATTGTCATTACACAGTATTACGATTATGAGTTATACATGTGATTGTGGACAGGAATTGTTGATTGATGTTATAGGGATAAAACATTGTTGGTGGACTTTTAACATGGAGAAGATAATAGACTTTATAGTCTATTTGACTCTTCTAATGGATTGCTCGTTCCGCTGCAACTATGGTTGAAATTTGTTATCATATACCATATGTTCTAAATCTCTGATTAATTACTGTTGAAGGCTATTGATAATTTATTTATCTTTAGTCATGACATTCTTTACTGAGCTAGTTGTGCTCACCCTTTTGCTTCACAATTCCTTTTAGGTAATACGAGTGTAGCTGGGTCGAGCGGGGAATAATAGGGGAATAGAATGGTGGTCATCATTTAGTAGTTATATTTGGCGAATCAACTAGGGTGAAGCGAACCCAACGTTGGAAGGGTGTTTTGCCACTGTCATACAAGATGTCTAATGACATACCACCTCATGTCATCATAAGACATGGATGTGCTCATCCACTTGCTGAGTATATCTACCAGCACTATCTATATGATCTTGGAGTCTATTTGAAATATAACTCTCAATTAGAGACAGTTGAGATAATGATATGTCAGGAGAAGACTTGCCATTGGGAAGAATATGATAGTAATCTTCTTGTTTTTCATTGGGGTCTATTGGGTCAACCAAGGATAATTCTGTGGCCATATGATATATATAATAACCTAGACGCATGGCCTCCCATGTACGAAGGTTTCCTTGAGCACTTCCCAAAGATTCTATTTTCTAAAACAGTTTTCGACTATACCTTTATGTAAGGTGTCATTATGAGGTGCTGTCCACGGTTGATGTAATTTTGTAATTAAGCACACCTAGAGGGGGGTGAATAGGTGTAAATACTTAGAAGTGATCTACAACGACCAATTTTCAAAGTTAACTATAGCAGACTGTAATTGGACGGTCTAACCCTGTCCGTATTAGTTATATTCTTAACTGTTAAAAACGGACAGCTAATGCCTGTCCGGATTAGTGTGAAACTTTTTCGACGCAAAAAAAAACTGCAGAATATTAACTGTTAAAAACGGACAGCTAATGCCTGTCCGGATTAGTGTAAAACTTTTTCGACGCAAACAAACAGAAACTGCAGAATATTAACTGTTAAAAACGGAAGCAAACAAGTAGAAAATCACACCGAGATTTTTACGTGGTTCAGCCCCTATCCTCTACTTTAGTGGCCTAATCCACGTCCAATCCCAACTAGGATTGGAGACTCACTTTATTAAAATAATATTCAGCAATTACAAAGACAATAAAACTCCCTGTTACAACGACGATCGATTGGACACCTCTGCCCCCTTTGCACCTCTGCAACACCTCTCACCTCTGAGACTTTGATACCTTCGTTGTACAGCCTGAATATTACTAAAATAAAAATCCCAAGCCAACCTAGACTTGTACTATGTTTACAATAGATATTGGAATAAGAAATACTAGAACACTATGGACCAAGACTAAAAGAATGATATGATAATTAATGTGTATCTTGGATAGCTTGAAGAGTTTCTGCTCAGTAGTCTTGTCTTTTTTCTTGAAGCCGTGTAAATAGTATATATATAAAGAAGTGAGTAACGGCTATGTGCCCTTCCAAATCCTCCTGCAACGTCTATATCTTTTTGATTGAAAATAGGAGATCCACGTTACCAAAAACAACATTAGTAGTTAAAGAATTTCAGCTATGAAGGAGTCAATTAGAAATCAAATACTAGTTGAAAGAGTCTTATTAGCAATTAGCAAGATCCCTTAAAAATAGCAATTACTATTTTAGCATGTGACAAAATAATAGCTCCATCAACTTTAAATAAGAATCCTTAATAAAACCAATTCCTAAAAAATCTCTCAATTACGTATAAATTGGTAGCACAAAATATATATATATTGGAAGGATATATCCCCATAATTAAATATGAGAAATTTAAGGAATATTAAACAGATTTCCAATCTCCATAAATTACTCCAATTTTGAATTAGACTTTAAAGCATATCAGGATTGGAAAACATATATATATATATATATATATATATATATATATATATATATATATATATATATATTCTATATAAAAATTTAAGGGATGTGACAACTTTCGTGAGCAATAACCATGACCCAATAACATAGTGATTAATCCATGCAATAACCCATGCATTATATATCATATAATTAATATGCATAAAATTATGACCTAATTAAATTATTAGTCAAAATAAAATCAATTAAACCCATATAAACATTGTCATCATTAAAACCACAAAGTATATAAACCAACATTCTCCCCCTTTTTGATGATGACAATATATTATCTTTTAAATTTATATACTCCCCCTATCTATAAGGCTCCCCCTAAATTTATGCATATTAAGGAGCAACAAAATGACACAATAACCATCATTGCATATAGTAGCACAATATAGTATCTCACTACCAACATGAATACTAATTCAAATACCAATATCTCTCCCCCTTTGTCATTATCAAAAAAAATAATTCATATCAATGTAGCTAAATAGATATCTCGCCCCATTTGTCAATATGAAAAGAATAAGTTCAAAGATAAAGAATATCATTGGAGCAAGTTTATAACAAAATCACATATAGCAAGTAAACAATACGATCATACCTTTGTGATTTGTTACCTATATATCAACATTGTTGTTACCAATAGTAAACTCGCTAGATGTGCTTTGAAGTTTTCGATTTTGGATTTTCATAATCAAATCTCTTCAAAAACACTTCTTTTGATCATCCAATGTGTCGGGATATCCTATAATCAAGTTTGGAGGATGATTTCTTACAATTCTAGATGGTTTAGGAAGCCTTGTTGTAGTCATCTATTCGAGAGATTCAAATTGTGGTATGACACATTCTGCATCAGTGTGTTCGTCTGAATTTTCTTCTAAATCGGACGGGTCTGGCTGTCTGTTTTTCGGCGTCTTTATTTCTGAGTTTTCTACTCAAACAGACGGGTCAGGCTGTCTGATTTCAGTTGTCTTTCCTTCTGATTCGGACGATTTAGGATGTCCGAATTTAGCAGTTTGGCTTCTTCGACTCAATTTATTATTTCCTGCAGAATTCTCATTCTCTTTCTTTGACAGATCATGGTTAAGTTCAAAAAAAATACAAGTACAGATTCCGCATCATGATTGTCATGTGTATTAAATATGGAAAGCATAATAAAATTTTTGAATAAATAATATTATGAACCCTTGAAATCCATAGAGTTTTTATAATAATATATCTAATTAAAACTCTATTAAAAAAATTAAAAATAACATGAGGCACTTACAGATTCCACCAAATAATTTATAGGTAACTTACTCTCTCAAAGTAAAGAATCATCCATCTCCTTTTTGATCTTGAGACACCTATAAAATGAACAAATAGTCTCTACCTTTTTGGTACCCAAATCTCCTTGGGTCCTTTTGGGTTAGTAGCATATAAATCACATTTCTTAACCCAAATTTGTTTTATTCTAATTTTATTACAATTAGAATCAAAATGACCTTTAAAACCACATTTTCTACAAGTAATAAACGGTGAACAATAAAGTGGCTTAGACCTTGGTTTACTATTAATCATTTTAATATTATCATTTGTTCTATTTTTCACATTTTTAACAGGATTATACCCAATTCCTTGTTTATCAATACTAGACCTTTTTGCACCTAACATAATATTTAAATTCTCTTCTCCTTGCACAAATTTAGCAAGATCATTTTTTAAAGATGCTATTTTTGCATTTGTTACATTATCATCATGTTGCATATACAACATTTTTCCATCATTAAAAGCATCTATGCATGCATCTCTCATTTTCAAATTTTCTTTTAACACTTCATTTTCATTTTTAAGATATTCATTTTCTTTTCTCTCTTTAATAAGCGTCTTAACTTCATTCATTAGCTCATCTACACAATTCTTAAAATAAGCAGTTTTCTTTTTGAGCTGTTGATTTTCATTTTGTAAAGCAATATAATCAGGCATAGATAGTTTAGAAGCTTCATGAAAATTTGTTACCTCAAGTTGATCATCATCTTCTAGTCCCATGAAACAGATTTAGACAGTTTCTTCTTCTTGTTCTGTTTTGGACTTACTCACTGGAGTTGAGCTACCTTTTTGATTTTTTCTTTGTTTCTTTCTTTGAAGTAGTCTCTCGAGTTTTCTTGAGAGCATTTCAATTTCTTCATCAAAATCTTCGTGATCACTTTCATTATTGCTCTCGACTTGAAGTGCCAATGTTTTCTTTATTGGTGTTTCATCCTCTTCATCATACCTCTTTAGTTGATTTTCGAATTCTTCAAGTTCTCCAAACAAAGTTAGAGTTTCCATCGTACTGATTGTAGTTGAGTCTTGAAGAGTTGTTACTTTTGGTGCAAATCGTTTGGGCATGACTCTAAGAATCTTTCTATTTATCTCCCTTTGATCAATTTTTCGGCCGAGCATGCTTAGAGAGTTCATAAGAGTGAGGAATCTAGCTTGAGCTTCTTTGATGGTTTCATTCTTTTCTAACCTGAAAAGTTCATATTCTTGCATTAGTAAACTTAATTTGACTTCTTTTACCTTTGTAGTTCCTTCATGGCTCATGACGATTGTATCCCATATTTCTTTAGCAGTTGTGCATGCAGAAACTTTGTCAATTTCAGCTTGAATCATCCCACTTAGCAGCGTGTTCATGGCTTTGGAGTCGTAGGATACCATATATGATTCATTTGAATCCATTTCCATGAGAGTCTTCGGTTTTCCATCATCATGTCTTGGAATGACAGGGCCATTCTCAATAACCCACCATTCCCATGGGTCTCGTTTGAGATAAATCATCATTCTAAACTTCCAAAAGTTAAAGTTTTCACTTCCGAGCAACAACGGTGGTCGGCTTGTGGATTGACCTTCTTGAAAACTAAGGTGTGCCATAGGATCTTTCCCTACGACCTGCAAAGATCAATATTAGTAGAGCCTAGCTCTGATACCAAATGTAATTCTGTAATTAAGCATACCTAGAGGGGGGTGAATAGGTGTAAATACTTAGAAGTGATCTACAACGACCAATTTTCAAAGTTAACTATAGCAGACTGTAATCGGACGGTCTAACCCTGTCCGTATTAGTTATATTCTTAACTGTTAAAAACGGACAGCTAATGCCTGTCCGGATTAGTGTAAAACTTTTTCGACGCAAACAAAAATTACAGAATATTAACTGTTAAAAATGGACAGCTAATGCCTGTCCGAATTAGTGTAAAACTTTTTCGACGCAAACAAACAGAAACTACAGAATATTAACTGTTAAAAACGGAAGCAAACAAGTAAAAAATCACACCGAGATTTTTACGTGGTTCAGCCCCTATCCTCTACTCTAGTGGCCTAATCCACGTCCAATCCCAACTAGGATTGGAGACTCACTTTATTAAAATAATATTCAGCAATTACAAAGACAATAAAACTCCCTGTTACAACGACGATCGATTGGACACCTCTGCCCCCTTTGCACCTCTGCAACACCTCTCACCTCTGAGACTTTGATACCTTCGTTGTACAGCCTGAATATTACTAAAATAAAAATCCCAAGCCAACCTAGACTTGTACTATGTTTACAATAGATATTGGAATAAGAAATACTAGAACACTATGGACCAAGACTAAAAGAATGATATGATAATTAATGTGTATCTTGGATAGCTTGAAGAGTTTCTGCTCAGTAGTCTTGTCTTTTTTCTTGAAGCCGTGTAAATAGTATATATATAAAGAAGTGAGTAACGGCTATGTGCCCTTCCAAATACTCCTGCAACGTCTATATCTTTTTGATTGAAAATAGGAGATCCACGTTACCAAAAACAACATTAGTAGTTAAAGAATTTCAGCTATGAAGGAGTCAATTAGGAATCAAATACTAGTTGAAAGAGTCCTATTAGCAATTAGCAAGATCCCTTAAAAATAGCAATTACTGTTTTAGCATGTGACAAAATAATAGCTCCATCAACTTTAAATAAGAATCCTTAATAAAAACCAATTCCTAAAAAATCTCTCAATTACGTATAAATTGGTAGCACAAAATATATATATATTGGAAGGATATATCCTTTAATTAAATATGAGAAATTTAAGGAATATTAAACAGATTTCCAATCTCCATAAATTACTCCAATTTTGAATTAGACTTTAAAGCATATCAGGATTTGAAAACATATATATATATATTCTATATAAAAATTTAAGGGATGTGACAACTTTCGTGAGCAATAACCATGACCCAATAACATAGTGATTAATCCATGCAATAACCCATGCATTATATATCATATAATTAATATGCATAAAATTATGACCCAATTAAATTATTAGTCAAAATAAAATCAATTAAACCCATATAAACATTGTCATCATTAAAACCACAAAGTATATAAACCAACAGTTGGGACATGAGTCACAGTTGATATATATTTGTATACAAACTCACAACATATGTGTTGTTGTATTTTGCACGATAATTGTTGTAATAAAGTTGTAGTTATTTTCTGTACCATGTACTTGGCGACTCAGAATGGGTTGGATGGAATAGACCTATTTTGGGGTCATTACAGGTAGAGCATTTACTGTGAATCTTAATGATAGAGCTTGTGCTTGTAGAGTGTGGGACCTTACTGGCATCCCATGTTGTCATGCTGTCTCAGTAATTCAGTCAATTTATCAAAATCAAGTTGATTATGTAGCTCACTAGTATAGTAGAGATACTTACCTCAAGACTTATATTCATACTCTAGAGGTGTTAAATGGTGAAGATTTTTGGGAATTCACAGATTGTGACATTATGGGGCCTCCACCAATACCAAAGAAACTGAGAGGCAGACCACAGAGGCTGAGAAGGAGAGAAGGTTGGTGTTGGAAACTTATGACTCATAATATGGAAGCCGCTAAAAAAGGCTAGTGCGGAGGGGGTGCGGGGGGGCGAAGCCGCTCCGCGGTACGGTACAGGTTATTTATTAGAGGGACATTATGGGTAATTGAGACATAATGTGAATTAGGGTTGGAATATGATTAGTAGTTATAAATACTATCTATTGTAAAGCCCTAAGGAACCAAGGAATCATAATAAACAATAAGCCGCCTATGGAGTACCCAAATTGGAAAACCACGTAAATCTCTTGTGTTATTTTTAATTCTTTATCGTTTGTATGCGTGTGTGTGATCCTATATTCTAACAGTTGGGAAGACAAAGGAAATAATGGTCAAGTGAAGAGGGTGAGTAGAGTAGGAAAGAAAATGTATTGTAACATTTGTAAAAAGTCTGATCATAGAAGGAACCAATGCCCAGTTAAAGAGACCAATGCAAAGCCCACAAGAGATCAAGTTGAAGAGCCAACTGATATATTTAATCAAGAACCCACTGCACATCCTAATGCTCTGCCTGGTATAGTAATTAAAGAGGGAGACCAATTTAACAAAGCAAAGGAACCAACACCTAATGTAAGTTTTCATTTAGCATGTTCATTATATTTACTGAGAATGATAAAGACTAACTATGAGATATATGTTACAGTACACTGGTAAAGGTAAAGAAAAGGTGGGATGCTCTAATAAAAAAAGGGAAAGATAGACCCCCACAAACATTTATGTTTGTAAGTGAAAGCAAATCTATATTGGTCTACTGTCCATGTTATCATTTAATTACTTAATTAATTTGAGAGCTTTTATATTTTGTAGATGCCAACTCCACGTGTGATGAGTACTACTGATTTTCCTGTCAATAATACCCCTCCCGTCAGTACCCCACCAAATGAAGCATACCTTAGTGGAATGGGCTTCCAAACACCAAGTCTAAGCTCAGTTTCTTCTAAACTTCAAACCAAAAGAGGGGGGAAAGGAAGAACAATGTTGGCAACCAAGAATCGACAAGAGGGAGATACAAAATTCCAAGGAAGAAGGATGGAACAAAGTTAGAAAAAAATTAGGCTGAAATCTTTTGGGAATGATTTTTGGGATATTAAGTTATTAGGTTTCTTATCTTTTGGGACTGATTATGCTATTTTGTATGTAATTATGCTACTAAACTGGATGATTATTAATATGGTTCTGTAAAGCTGGTTGGGCCATTTTGGTTATGTAATGGTCTGTTAACTAGATAATTGACTTAATGTTTTATCTTTCATAATACAAAATATTAGTACTACTTCTTCTTTGCAGTACCTGAATATGCATATACTTTCTTGTGAATTATGATGAGATTTATGATTTGGTGGATTTGTGAATTCTACATTACTTCTATTAAGGTTGTTATGTTGTGTAGTGTTACTTTATTATATACATATGTTTGCAATATTCGACCAATCGAATATTCTTGTTTGTTACCAATTTACTTCTTATTTGTTATTATTGCTTCCACTTCAATACACCAACAGCCACAACAATATTAAGGTGTCACATTAAACATGGAGTCATAATGAACCAAACATCAATTCAATGCTTTGCTTCAACAAAACTAAATTAACATTCAATACATACTTGTCAACCATCAAAACCAACATTAAGCATTCAATATATACTTGCCAACATAACATTCAATACATACTTTAATCCTTTACTACATTCAAATATACAGATCTATACATTTGGTTGCAATACAATGAAAAACAAAATCCAAGAAAATATTAAACCAATCCATAATTTCTTCTCCATCGAACTTTGCTTGTCAATTTTCTTCCTCAAATGCTGCCCTTGTATTTGCAGCTCTAAAACCTCTTTTTCTTCATTATTTATCTCACCTTTGCTCATCAATGTGTTCCTAGTTTCCATCTTCTTTATTTCTTTCATCAAACTCTCAATTTTTTCATTTCTTCTTTCTATATTTCCCTTTAGCAGCAATATCACTTCCCTTGATCTCTCTGTAAATGGAGGATCACACCATTTAAAGAACCTACAACACAACTTTTTATCCTGCAATTAGTTGCACACAAATCCATCAATCAAGCACATACCGGATATGCTTTTACAACATACAACAAATTTCATGGTTTTACCAAGCATGAAATTGGGTATTTAGGTAAGTAAAAACATAACAATCTTCCATTTCACTCTATTTATCAGTAACTGTTTATAGAATATGTTGAAGTTGTTGAATCTTAGACTCCAATAGTATATACAGTAAAGCCATCCCTCTCTTTGAAATCATCAGCTTTTGAAATCTTCAAATAACTCCTTAAACATCTAATACTCAAATAATTTTTGTTGTTAAATATTACAACAAAAATTAGGTCTCTAAAGCCCAACTAGAAGAAATTAGGTCACATACCTTGAAACGAGCACAACCGATGAACCTTCGACCCGGATCAGCAGTTCCCTCTTTCCAAGCTACCCACATCGGTGCGACCATCCCACATCGACACGTCACTGGAGTTCTGGGCATCTCCCAATCTTCGACGCGATTTGTGAAACTATTTTCGCTGGAGCTCATGTTAGTCCCACTCTTAATTGTCTTATTTTTCTTCGTCGATCTATGTGGATGAAGGCAGGAGTTGGAATCGATTTGGGTCTGATTTTGGGGATATAGTGTTTTGATTCCTCTCTTCAAAAGACGAACAATTGATTTAGTTCTGATTTTGGGATTTTGGGATTTAGGGATTTAGGGACAACATCCACGTAATATATTTAATCAGTTGCCAGTATTGCCACGTATTGCCACGTCCTTTCTATGTTAAATGCTTAACAGACATAGACGGAAAAATGACTTTTTCTAAATAATGTATAGTTCGATGAGTTGATCGTAAAAAAATTCAGTTCAGTGATGCATTTGTAAACCGACTTCGAGTACAGTGGGAAAAAATGTATTTAACCCCTCTTCTTCGGCAGCGACTCTCAGAATGTAGTTTTTTTTTTACATGAAACGACATCAGTACTCTTCGCAGTTTCACACTTCACATTCTCTTCTTCAGTACTCTTCTTTTCACATTCTCTTCACAGTTCACACTTCACACTTCACATTCACTGCTCCTGCCAGCTGCCGCCCGTCGCCGTCCGTTTGTCACTGCTTGGTTTAAAATTTTTGATCCCCTACAAAAAGGTTTTGGTTCCGCTACTGTTTGTTGTTGGTGGAAATAGTATTTTTTTATGAAAGACTAATTAAAACTATAGTAGGCAATGTGCATGCACCTATGCTAAGTATGAGACCATCATAGAATTTTCCCAAAAACCCAATCATTACTCTCGAATGACTTTAGAAGTTTGCCTATGTATGCTTGGATGAATATCAAAAAATTCTTTATTAGAAATACTCATGTTTGATCCAATTCCCTTATCAAAAGGAAGAAAGTATTTGGTGTCAAAAGGAAGAAAATCATTTGATCAACTTTAAATTAAATTACTATAAAAGTTAGGTTAGTGTCTTAAGGTTATGAGGAGGCATGCATGGCTTGATTAATTTAATAGTTCATATAGTTTTAATTGTTTATTAAGAACCATAATGCTTCAGTCTTTATCCTCCAAGTTTTGAGACAGTAAACTAGTAGGAGATACCAAGTTTGTTATTTATATCTCCAATAATTGTCGAAACAAGACAAAATTAATTATAAGTTGAAGTTATAAAAATATATGCACATGCAGTACTTTTCCACTTATCTTGTTTCTCAGCCATAGACTTCTTTCTTGTATAAAAGTTAGACCAGTTACAACTTTAGACAACTAATGATGGTAATAATATATTTTCTATATTATTTTTATTAATTAAAATGATAAAACATTTAAAATATATATATTTTTTTTTAAAATACGGTGCTTAAGTTTTAGTTAATAACTTTATATAATAATTAATATATATAGTCTATATATATATTTAACACTATATTTGGATAATATTTTTTGTTTCTTAATTCAACTCTATGTTAATGGTATCATCCATTGATCTAACTTTCATTTATTTGTTTGTAGAGTCTGCTATAAAATATTACGACTAGATATAATGATACAATGGTACATTAAGTAAACAAGTTCAAATACATGAACAATTTGTGTGTATATATATATCCTAAAAGGAGTAATGAATGGGACTCGTTTTCACCAAAATGAGAGATCTAGATGGTGAAATTGGAACATCCAAATTTCACAATCTCAGGTGTCTACATCTCTTAAATTAAGGTGGTTGATGCTTCAGTCATTTTCAAAGTTCCTTAGTTTTGTAGAGCCTACTAATATTACTTGCATGCATCTCCATCACTATACAACTCCGGGAGATCCCACATCAACATCATTAACAGAATTAAGCACTACGTATATGGACAATCCAATAATGACACTATCTTTTTCACTTTTATTGTTGGGATACTTCTCCAATTCTATTCAAAAAAAGAATTTGTTAATATGAAAAAGAAAAACTCCTATTTTTTAATAGGAATATTATTTTAGAAAGAAATCAATTTGTAATAGAAATTTTATTTTAAAATTGTCTATTTTGAATACGAAGAGGAGATATGTGAGATACTCTATAAATATAGTATTATATTGAGTTGTTGAAGTGTAGCACAATAAAAAGTCATATAGCATCCTAAGAGTTGAGAGAGGGTGCGAGTGAGTTTTGTGTTTGTGTGAGGGAGAGGGAGAGGGTTTTTGCCGCTTTTATATTCCGTGCAAAAAAAGTTGTATATATTGTGGGTGGGAGGGTTTTGCGGTTTTTAGTCCGTGCAAAAAGTTGTGTCGCGATATTGTGGAACATCAAGTTTTAGAACGTAAAACTTGGGAGGATTATTGTAGCCCATTATTTTGATATGGTGGAGATTCGGAGTTTGGCCTGTGATTTTTCCTTTTAAGGGTTTTCAACATTAAATCTTTGTTATTTTATCTCTCTTTATTTTATTGTGTGATTTGCATTGACTTAATTCCCAACAAGTGGTATCAAGAGCTAAGTGTATTGGATTCAAGGTAGAAGGGGAATTAGTCGCATTGGTGTGACAAATAAAGAGAGTGAAGATTGAAGGAGTTGGTGATCGTGATTTTGATGAACACGAGGCAGATGCAGATATTGCAGGTGTTGCGGATGATGATGATGATGATGATGTGAATAGTGCGGATGGTATGAATGGTGCGGATGACGCGAATGTGCGTATAATGTGAATTTTACGGATGATATGGATTATGACCTGCAGATGATAGTGGCGACTACGACAACAGTGACAGTGATGAAGTTAAAGTGTTTTCGGATTCGAGTCGTGTGAGGAATTGTTGAGAAACTCCTCGAATCCTATTCAGATATGAAGTTGAAATATTCGAGTTGAGGGAGGAATTGTTGGGATACTCCTCGAATCCTATTCAGAAAAGAATTTTTTTAGAAAGAAATCTTTTTGTAGTAGGAATTTTATTTTAGAAGTGTCCTATTTTGAATAGGAAGAGAAGATATGTGGGGTACTCAATAAATAGAGTATTATATTGAGTTGTTGAAGTGTAGCATAATCAAAAATCATGTAGCATCCTAAGAGTTGATCGAGAGAGGGTGTGACGGGGTTTTGTTGCAGCTTTTATATTCCGTGCAAAAAAAGTTGCATTATGGGTGAGAGGGTTTTGCAGTTTTTAATCCGTGCAAAAAGTTGTGTCGCGATATTGTGGAAACTTAAGTTTTAGGGCGTAAAACTTATGAGGATTATTGTAAGCCTGTTATTTTGATATAGTGGAGATTCAGAGTTTGGCCTGTGATTTTTTTCTTTAAGAGTTTTCCACATTAAATCTTTTATTATTTTATTTGTCTTGATTTTATTGTGTGGTTTGCATTAACTTAATTCCCAACATTTATAATATACCAAGTAGGTTCTAAAATTAAAGATAGAATTTACAAGCAGAGACGGACCCAAAGCTAGGGCAGGAGGCACATGCTCCTACTAAATTTTTAGCCTCTTCATGTAATATATATACATATATATATACACACACACACTGTGACGCTCCCAAAATAGGTATACAACACCCATTCTGAGTCGTCAAATACATGGTACAAAAAGTAAACTACAACTTCAATAATATAATTGTCGTGCAAAATACGACAACACATACTGTGAATTTAAATACAAATATTGTCTTCTAGACAATATCAACACTCAAATAAGTACTCATTACAATTATTCATACACTATTTTACAGAAATAGTGAGGACTGCTAAAACATCTTTCTAGAACCATTACTCCATACCCCGACTGGATCCTGCTATGTTCTCACCTCCTGAGAAGAAAAATGAAACAAAAAGGAAAAGGGTGAGCTCAACTAGCCCAGTAAAAAATATTATGACTAATGTAATATACAAAAAATTATCATTAGTCTTCAACAGGAAAAAAATCTGATAGAATATAATAGACAACAAGTTTTAGATCAATATTCTGCAGCGGAAACAGCAATCCATTAGAAGAGTCACGTAGAGAATGAATTCTACTGTCTTCTAAGATTTAAAAGTTCATCATCAATATTTTATCCCTATAACAACAATCAATATACATATTTAATCAAATATTCATCTTTGCACTACATGCCAAAGATATTCATTTGTATCACTAGTTGGTCATGTTCATCTCAACACTTGTTCATCTTTGCACTACGGGCCAAAGATATTCATCAGTTTAATCATTCATCTTTGCACTATAGGCTAAAGATATTCAGTAATATCATCATTTAGGACTGAGGATGATGAAAAATATTTTAAAGAAAACGAATCCAGTGAGACAGAAGGACAAATATTAAGGATTCGTATTACAGTTTTATCCAAGATCAAACTAATTTTGAAGCAGAATTCAAAAATAAAGATCAAAACATGGATACAATCAAAGATATTAACCATAATAGATATCTTGGACAAAAAGAAGAAAATTTTATTTTTTTGTGAATAGTGTCGTATTCGTGAATAGTGCCGTATACGTGAATAGTGACGTATACGTGAATAGTAACCCCGACACAAAAAGTTCCAAATTTGATTAAAACGTTCACCAATATTTTGGCATAATGATATTGAAGAAAATAATATCATTTAAGAAGAAAATAACATCCCTTACCTCAAAATAACGGTGTTTCTGATCGAAATATCGGATATAAAGCCGAAGGAAGCTTGTACCGAACAGCAACTCTCAAAGTATCAAAATACTCATAAAAATACGCTCGATAATCTAGAGAGAAAGAAAACTTATTTCTGGTGTGATTTTTAATTCTAACCTAAACGACTATTTATAGAAAAATGCTAGAACGCCATAGGAGACTAAAATAATAGAATATTATTATTTCTTTCTTTTCATTCAACGCATGCTAGGTTGGACATTTAATACCAGCCATGTTTGAACAAAATCAGCAGCCCACATATTTTCAAACAAGAGTGGGTCCCACCCATAATTTAATAAAAATTATTTTATTTTCTGAAACTTCAATAATTCATAGAAAATAGCCCGTTTATCAGAAAAATATTAATTTTATGTCCATTCTGCCTGAAATCGAATTCTCTACAACTTTGTAACTTTGAGTTTCTCCAAATTCCAAACCGAAAGTATCCGAAATCCACAAACGGATGATTTTTAATACCTCCAATCTGACAAAAATACTGATAAAACATCTCAGCATTAATTTCTTCATTTATAACCACATAAATAAATCCATCATTTATATCCACATCAAATAAATATTTTCTTATCATATAAATTAATAATTAATTATTCACAAATAATATTACAGAATCACAATTATGACAACCAGACCGTTCCCGGGAAAGACGGGGCTTTCCAATAAGGATTTCTCCTTACTGGCACGCAATTAGGTGACCAAACCTCTCCTTGACAGAACTTTCTAGACATTGCCAATAATCTATCTAATAATATTATTCAAATAATATGAATTATTAATCTGATAATGGGAAATACTGTGCAGTGACAATTATTGAAACAACAATAATATTAAATATCAATGCAGCAATTATTAAATCAATAAAATAAAATATTGAACAATAACTACTTTAACAATTATTGAATAGTGTCTTCTTACATACGAATCAATAATTCAATAATACTGTGCAATACCGTGTACTACTGTGCCACCACGCGTATTAATGTATTTTAACCACCGGGTAACCCAACAATGTTAATGGTAATAATTACATCGTTATTTATAAAAATTCATACTTTGTCGTTTTTTTCATCCGACAATTATCCTGTTATGAGCTCCCACGAATGGCTGCGCCGTCGTACGAATATTTTTCGACAAAAAGAATATTCTACGACCAAAAGAATATTCTCCGACAAAAGGAATATTTTATAACCACTTGCTTATTTTGTAAAATTTGCACATTTCACCCATAACCAAAGCATTATATCAAATTAACACCTTATTAATTTAAAATAACGAATAGAAAAAATTTAATTTTATTTATAATAAGTTGGGGTCTTACACACACACTACAGTTATTAATATATTCACAAATTTTAAGGCTTAATGAAACAAAATAAGTAGAGTATTACTGTTATATTAGTACACTTATGCTATTGGAAAAAAATGTGTTACTATCTTGTTAAAATAAAATACTACTATTATAAGAACTCAAGTATTTTATTGTCTTAATCAATTTATTTCTCCTGAATATTAAGAATGTAAAATACAGAAGAGTTATAGTTACTAAAAATTGTGAAATATTTCGATTAGAGTTTCTATAATTTACCCGAATTTTCTAAGAAAAAACAGTGTCTAATAAATATTCCTATATTATGCAAATGGGTGTTGTCATTTCATTAGTAGTAGTAGTATCAAATTAGAGATCAACATCATTATATTTATTTTCTCTCAATAATGTTGTCAGCTGTTGTGGAACAATTCACCAGTCACTTAATCAAATTTAAACATTTTAAAGTATATTAAAATGTTTATCTATCATATTAACAAAATAGTAGCTTATTCTTTTTTTCAGTAACATAATAGTAGTGTACTAATATAACTGTATTACTTTACTTATTTTATTCCACTAAGCCTTAAAATTTGTGAATATAATAATAATTATAGTGTGTGTGTTTGCGTGTGTGTGTGTGTGTGTATATATATATATATATATATATATATATATATATATATAGGGAATCCATCCATGGCAACCGGTTGCCATGGATACTGTTATAACAATCCACTTTTGGACCTTTGATCAACTTATTGGAAGACTTAGATTGAATGTCATAAATAGTCAAGAAATGCCCAGTCGGCACAAGCTTTACTGGCTTTTATTTTAATATATTGCATTGTATGGTCAACTGTTGTCATTTTAATAATTTTTAATATTAAAATACTCCAGCCGGCACAACTTGTATCGACCGAGTATTTTTTTTAAGCATTTCTCTATTATATGGGATGACTCAGCACATTAAAGTTGTATTAAAAAAATAAAAAATAATTCGACCGGTACAACTGTACCAGCTGAGAGATGAGAAAAGTGACTATTGATCAATATTTTTGATAATATATATAAAAGTGGCTATTGAATCATTATATAAAAGTAGCTATTGAATCATTATATAAATATAATTTTTATTGTTAAATATATATTATATATTAACAATAAAAAAAATATATGTCAAAACAATATATTTTTAACTAATTAACAATAAAAAAAATATATGTCAAAATAATATATTTTTAATTAATTAACAATAAAAAAATATATCAAAACAATATATTTTTAACTAATTAACAATAAAAAAAATATGTCAAAACAATATATTTTTAACTAATTAACAATAAAAAAATATGTCAAAACAATATATTTTTTTAATATTTAACAATAAAAAAAATATTTCAAAATAATATATTTTTAACTAATTAACAATAAAAAAAAATATATGTCAAAACAATATATTTTTAACTAATTAACACATTAAAGTTGCATTAAAAAAATAAAAATATATTGTTTTGACATATTTTTTTTATTGGTAATTAGTTAAAAATATATTGTTTTGACATATTTTTTTTATTGTTAAATAGTAAAAAAAATATTGTTTTGATATATTTTTTTTATTGTTAATTAGTTAAAAATACATTGTTTTGACATATATTTTTTTATTGTTAATATATAATATATATTTAACAATAAAAAAAATTATATAATGATTCAATAGCTACTTTTATATATTGATTCAATAGCCACTTTTATATATATTATCCAAAATATTGACCAATAGTCACTTTTCTCATCTCTCAGCCGGTACAGTTTGTACCGGTCGGATTATTTTTTATTTTTTTAGTGTAACTTTAATGTGCTGAGTCATTCCATATAATAGAGAAATGCTTAAAAAAAATATCCGCCCGGTACAAGTTGTGCCGGTTGGAGTATTTTAATATTAAAAAATTGTTTTAGAATTATTAAAATGACAACAGTTGACCATACAATGCAATATATTAAAATAAAAGTCGGTAAAGCTTGGGCCGGCTGGGCATTTTCTGACTATTTATGACATTCAATCTAATCCTTTCAATAAATTGATCAATGGTCCAAAAGTGGGTTGTTATAACAGTATCCATGGCAACCGGTTGCCATGGATGGATTCTCATATATATATATATATATATATATATATATATATATATATATATATATATATATATATATATATATGAAGAGGTAGAGGAATGGGAAGAAGGCAGGTTGAAAAAGGCGTCTAACGTATAAAAACAGATGAGTTAAGATTACCAAGAAAATATTATTAGACTAGTGATTTAATAATTTATTTTGAATTGGATAAATTCGATTCAGACTCACCCTAGATTATAACCTTTACATCAAGAGATATTCTACATCTGTCAGTTTTTTTGGTTTTGGCAGGAGAAGGAAATGACTCATCTCTCCTCCACATTATGTTCAAAATTTGGAATCCTCACCTCTCCCAACTGATATTTCTCAAGAAACTGTAAATTTACAACATTTTGGACACTTGTACATAACTTCTTGGAAGCCTTATATTGAACCTCGACTTCTGGAGAAACTATAACATGTTTATACATTACTGATCTGTACATATTTGAAAGCCCAAAAAAATAAAAATAAATTATGTATAGAGGATTTACATTGTAATTGACCTACAATGTAATACGAGCAATTTGATTGTATCTTCTTTCTTCTCTTTGTTTGGATTTGATTTGTTCAGCACACCTTAAAGTCCTCTCAATTTGGTAGCCTCCTCCAATGCTCACTTCCCTCTCCAAATGGCAACAATAGCTCTCGAAAACACTTACATTTACATGCAATTTAAAACCCATCAAGAAAAGAAATTCAAACTCCAGGTTGTTCATTTCTTTCCTACTTAATCCACCAACTCTTGCAAAGTAAGAATTTCTATAATTCCTGCATACAACAAGAAGAAAATTATTTAGAAAAATCAAACTCTATGCAAAAAACCTTCATAATGTTGACATCAAAAAAACACTTTTTTTTCATCCTATAATCCCGCGGTTTGGCTAAGTGGTTCAAGGGAGAACTTGGAATCAACCGTAAATTAACCAGAAGGTCTCGAGTTCGACTCCCACTGGCATCAAGCATATGAGTCACGGATTGCAGACGTAGGCCTGTTTGAAAAATTTTGTTCGGGATGGGAAGACTGGCTGGCTCAAGACCAGAACTCCTCATATCAAAAAAACAAAAACAAAAAAAAAGTACTTACATATCCTCCACATACTTAGAAGCCACCATAATAGTTGTGATGAGAAGCCTGTGTACATTTCTGGCACTAATTCTAAACTCCGGATGATTCTGGCAAAACCGATCAATATACACATACGCAACTACATACACCGACGGTCCAGCTCTAGTGTACCTAAAAATCCTCTCGAGGTACGATTGAATGGTCATGTCCGGCGTCTCGTGGCAATCGAAAACGGGCGTTTTGGATGGTTGTTCCCATGTGCAATTTCTAGCTATTCTCTCATTCCTAGCCATGGTTCTTTCAATTAGAGAAGCAAGAACAGAAATCACTAGCGGAGTATTTGAGTCTTGTTGATCATATGAGTATGAATATACATCATTTCTAAGCTTTCTTGGAGATATGGCTAGGCCTAGGGATGATGAAGAAGATAAAGCCATTTTAGATGGGGTACGTTTAATTTTGTATAACAGACTTAATTGGTTGTGATATATACTACTAGTGAATAAAGAAAGTGGGGAAAATGGCCAATTGGAAGGTGGGTAGGAAAGGAGGAAAATATCAAATTACAAGATATTGTGCCTCCTCATTGTAAAGGCAAGGTAGAGACACACCAGCTAGTATTGTGATTAATTAATATACTATTATATGTAAATTAAATATACAATATGATGCACTCCTACCTATTTGGTAATGTGTATAGTCTCATTTAATTTTAGCAAACTTTCTTTATTATTCTTATCAAGAATTGTTTATCAAAACATCTCATACATCTTTGTCCACATTCAATCTGTTAAATTAAACTGCTTAGAATATCTAATATACCCAACTATATATATGATGTTGAAGTAGAAAATATTGAAGCATCCAATTTAAAATTGGGTGAAATACATGCATGAAGCATATTGGCCTTTGGGTATGCACATGACTGATTTCTGTTTTGATACCATATTGAAGCATCCTACTCAAAACTAATTGGTAATGAGTGAAGTAACCTTTCAAGTTATATATTGAGTCTTCAGGTCTTAGTTATTCGATATGAGATTTTATATCTCAACAGAAAATACTCAAATATAAACGTTCATCAATTATTATGGCTTTTTTTGACTCCTAACTTTTTATAATAAACAAACAAAAAGATCATATCAATAAAGGATCCAAAAGTATTAATTACGATCAGACTAACTTTTACCTTTTTTACTTTTCAAAAATGTCTCTTAGGTAGGTAAAGGTTAATATGAGAATTTAAAGCGAATAAAAATTTTAATGGGACTACTAATTTGAACTAGGAAAAAAGTACTAGTTTTAATAAATATATATATATATATAGAGTCCGGATCAGGTCCGGACTCCCGGATTTTAACAAAATCCGGACTTTTTTTTTTTTTTTTGCTTTTTTTTTTGAAACAACTAAAAAAAAATTATGGAACTGAAATTTTTTCACAATACAGTGTTTTGGGCGTGATTTGGATGCCTATACCAAACCATTTCTGTACAGTCTGTGTAAGACCCCAACTTATTATTAAATAAAATTAAATTTTTCTTTATTCATTATTCTAAATTAATAAGGGTTAAATTGATATAATGCTTTGGTTATGGGTGAAATGTGAAATTTTTACAAAATAAACAAGTGGTTATTAAAATATTCATTTTTGTCGGGGAATATTCGTTTGGTCGTGGAATATTCTTGCTGTCGGGGAATATTCGTACGACGGCGCAGTCATTTGTGGGCCCCATAACAGAAAACGGTTGGAAGAAAGAAAACGACAAAGATTGAGTTTTATAAATAACGGCGTAAATTGTTACCGTTAACACTGTTGGGTTACCTGGTGGTTAAAATACAGTAATACGCGTTGTTGCACAGTGGCACACGGTATTGCACAGTATTTTGAATTATTGATCCTTACGTAAGAAGGCACTACTCAATAATTGCTACAGGAGTTACTGTTCATTACTTTATTGATTCAATAATTGCTGCGTTGATATTTATATTATTATTGTTTCAATAATTGTCATTGCATAGTATTTTCCATTATCAGATCAATAATCCATATTATTTGAATAATATTATCGGATAACATTATTGGCAATGTCTAGAAAGTTCTGTCTAAGGAGAGGTTTGGTCACCTAATTGCGCGCCAGTAAGGAGAAATCCTTATTGGAAAGCCCCCTCTTTCCTGGGAACGGCCTGGTTGTCATAATTGTGATTCTGTAATATTATTTGTGAATAATTAATTATTGATTTATATGATAATGAAATATTTATTTGATATAAATGATGGATTTATTTATTTTATGTGGAAGGAATTAACGCTGAGGTGTTTTATCAGTATTTTGTCGGATTTCGGTGTTCTTAAAGCTCTTTTGCGAAAATTATAATTTTTAATCCGACCGTTGGATCGTTATGATTTTTGGATATGTTATACATATATAAGTTAGGTATATGTCTACAAATTTTGAACCGTTAAAAATGAACAAATGATTTGTTATGAATTTTAAGAGGAGTCTGCTTCAGAAATTAGGGTTATAAATGATTTTGGTGGAAAATTCTAGAATTGAGTGGGCCCCACTTGTGGTTGGTGAAAAATGTGCTGAATTTTTATTTCAAATGTGGTAGGTGGCAATAGTAGCAGGTAAAGCCATCAGGTAGCAGGTCAAGTCTGCTTCGGCGGGCTAAAATTTTCCTATAAATAGAGGGCTAAGTTAGAATTGAAAATCACACCAGAAACAAAGTTTTCTCCCTCTCTCTATATTATTGAGTGTATTTTGTGAGTATTTTGATACTTTGAGAGTTGCTGTTCATAGAAGTTTTCATTCAGCATCACTTCCGACCTTTCCTTCCGAAGTACTGTTTCTTTGAGGTAAGGGATGTTATTTTCTTCTAAAATGATATTATTTCTTCAATATCATTATGCTGAAATATTGGTTGGAACTTTTTATCAAATTTGGAACTTTTTCATGTCGGGGTTACTATTCACGAGTTACTATTCACGAGTTACTATTCATGAGTTACTATTCACGAGTTACTATTTACGAGTACTATTCACGAAGCGTGAAGATGTTTTTTTGTGAAATTTCTATCGTTTGGTGTCGGAGTTACTATTCACGTATACAGCACTATTCACGAATACGGCACTATTCACCGAAAAATGAAAATTTTCCTTTTTGTCCAAGATGTCTATTTTGGCTACTATCTTTGATTGTATCCATGTTTTGATCGTTATTTTTGAGTTCTGCTTCAAAATCGGTTGTTATGAAGTATTATTGATCTTGGATAAACTGTTATACGAATCCCTAATATTTGTCCTTCTATTTCACTGGATTCATTCTTAAAAATGTTTTTCATCATCCTCAGTCCTAAATGATGATACTTGATGAATATCTTTGGCCTGTAGTGCAAAGATGAATGATTAAACTGATGAATCTCTTTGGCCCGTAGTGCAAAGATGAACAGGTGTTGAGATGAACATGACCAACTGGTGATATAAATGAATATCTTTGGCCTTTAGTGCAAAGATGATTAAAGATGTATATTGATTGTTGTTACAGGGATATAATATTGATGATGGACTCTTAAATATTAGAAGACAGTAGAATTCATCCTCTACATGACTCTTCTAATGGATTGCTGTTTCCGCTGCATTTATTGATCTAAAATTTGTTGTCTATTGTATTCTATCAGATTTTTCCCTGTTGAAGACTAACGATAATTTGTTGTATATTATCTTAGTCATAATATTCTTTACTGGGCTAGTTGAGCTCACCCTTTCCTTTTTGTTCCATTTTTCTTCTCAGGAGGTGAGAACATAGCGGGATCGAGTCGGGGTATGGAGTGATGATTCTAGGATGATGTTGTAGTTGTCCTCACTATTTCTGTAAAATAGTGTTTGAATAATTGTAATGAGGACTTATTTGCATGTGAATATTGTCTAGAAGACAATATTTGTATTTAAACTCACAGTATGTATTGTCGTATTTCATACGACACTTGTATTATTGAAGTTGTAGTTTGCTTTCTATACCATGTATTTTGGCGACTCAGAATGGGTGTTGTATACCTATTTTGGGGGCGTCACAGTTGGTATCAGAGCTTAGGGATATGATCTCTGGCGGAGATCGGGGAATAGAACTAGGAGGGGAGAGACGAGTAAATCCTTCGCTAGTGTGTCCTACCTAAGCTTATTTGATGGTCGGTCATAATATAGGAATATTATGTGACATGTTAATTTGTTTAATTAACCCTTGTTTTATGGCAGTATTTAAGAATGGCTGCTGAGAACGTTAACAATGGAGTTTATGAGACGATGGAACAACCTTTAGTCGCAAACCAGGAGAATGGGCAACAAGAAGGCAATATTCCTCCTGTAAACAACACTACCGAGCAAACGATGAACGATGGAATGTTTAGGAGCTTTTTGCAGTTCATGCAAAATCAGACAAGGGAGACTCGTGTACAAAATACGGGTGGAAATGATGGCAATGCGCGGTCTGTCACAGCCAAGCAGTTCAAGGAGTTGGGACCACCAGAATTTAAGGGAAAGCCGGATCCGATCATGGCAGAAACGTGGGTCAAGCAAATTACCAAGATATTCGATGTCTTGGGATGCACGGAGGAACAGAAGGTTCCATTTGCCACCTTTATGTTTCGTGGTGAAGCAGATTACTGGTGGGAATCTGTGAAGCGTACCCAGCCAGATGCACTCAACATGTCGTGGGAAAGATTTCAGAAACTGTTTAATGACAAGTACTTTCCAGAAAGTATTCGTCATATGAAGGAGGTAGAGTTTATTAGACTCGAACAGAACAACATGACGGTGTCTCAATACGAGGCAAAGTTCGCAGAGTTGTCCAGGTTTGCACCTCATTTGGTGGAGAATGAGGAACGCATGACGCGAATGTTTCTGAGAGGTTTAAAACCCGAGATTCGCCAATACCTTATATCTCATAAATTTTCTTTATATTCAGATGTTGTAAACAGGGCTCAGTTATTAGAGCGAGATGGTGAGTATACTCAACCGAGGGACCACAACCAGGGTAGTCATCAGAACGATGATAACCAGCGAGGAGGAAAGAATACGGACAATGGTGGTAACCACTCAGGTGGTAATCGTGGACATGATAATAGGAGAGGTGACTCAAGTGGAAATTTCAGAAAGAGGAGATTCAACAACGACGGAAAGACATCAGCAGCAGCACCAACACCAACAACAAATTTTAGGGGAGGAGAACGACCGCCAGTTAGATGTTACAAATGCGGGAAGGAGGGACATATCAGCCCAAACTGTCCACAACAATCCAAGGTATGTTACAACTGTGGGAAGGAAGGCCACATCGCTCGAGATTGTACTATAGCGAAACCAAGTTCAGCGGGAGTGGTGATTCCAAGGGCTGTCCCGGATAAGTCGAAATCAGCGGTTCCTGGAAGAGCGTTTGTCGTGACTGGCCAAAACGTGAGGAACCCAAACGAAGTGATCACGGGTAAGCTAATCTTGAATTCTTGCGAAGTTTATACCTTACTAGATACCGGTTCTACCCATTCTTTTATCTCTCCTACTTGTGCTCAACGTTTAAACTTGACTCCGGAGAAATTAGATTTTGATTTATCTGTTGAAACTCCGTTGGGTGAAACCTTCGTTACATCTACAGTTTATAAATCTTGCATGATCCAAGTTGGCACTATCACATTACCTGTTGATCTTATCTCTTTAAAGATACTTGCTTTTGATGTGATTTTAGGAATTGATTGGTTAACCACTCATCATGCCAAAATTGATTGTTTTCGTAAGGTTGTTAGTTTTCATATTCCTAACCAACCTGTCATACGAATTCAAACCACTAAACCACTAAAATCAGTCACTGTCATATCAAGCCACAAAGCTATTCGTTTATTGAAAAACGGATGTCAAGCTTTCTTAGCCCATGTTATGGATTTGAATAAAGACAAGTCAGATTTGAATAATATTTCTGTGGTTAGAGAATTCCCTGATGTATTTCCTGAAGAGCTTCCCGGTCTACCCCCAGAACGTGATGTTGAATTCTTTATTGACCTTGAACCGGGTACAAAGCCCATTTCTAAAACCCCATATCGAATGGCTCCTATTGAACTTCAGGAGTTAAAAGTCCAACTACAGGAATTATTAGACATCGGTTTCATTCGTCCTAGTACATCTCCTTGGGGTGCTCCTGTTTTATTCGTAAAGAAGAAAGATGGGAGTATGCGACTTTGTATTGACTACCGAGAATTAAACCATGTCACCATCAAGAATAGGTATCCGCTACCTCGCATTGATGACCTGTTCGACCAGTTACAAGGAGCACAATTCTTTTCAAAGATCGATCTTCGTTCTGGATATCATCAGCTGAAGATTAAAACTGAGGATATTCCAAAGACGGCATTCAGGACTCGATACGGGCATTATGAATTCTTAGTCATGTCTTTTGGATTGACTAATGCTCCTGCTGCTTTCATGGATATGATGAACCGTGTATTCAAGGAATATTTGGATCAGTTCGTTGTTGTCTTTATTGATGACATCCTCATCTATTCCAAAAGCCATGAAGATCATGAGCACCATTTGAAGCTGGTACTACAAAGACTTCGTGAACACAAGCTTTATGCCAAGCTGAAGAAATGCGAGTTCTGGCTTGAGGAAGTAGCATTCCTTGGGCACGTGGTGTCAAAACATGGAGTATCTGTTGACCCGGCGAAGATTGAAGCAATACAAAGTTGGGAGCAGCCAAAGTCGGTGACCGAAGTGCGTAGCTTTCTGGGCTTAGCTGGTTATTATCGGAGATTCGTGGAAGGATTTTCTCGAATCGCTACTCCGTTAACTCAGCTGACTCGGAAAGATACAAAATTCATATGGAGCGAGGAATGTGAGAAGAGTTTCCAAGAGCTTAAGAGGAGACTCATTTCGGCACCTGTTCTGACAATACCATCTGGTTCGGATGGATTTGTTATCTACAGCGATGCTTCTGGCAAGGGGTTAGGATGTGTTCTCATGCAACATGGGAAAGTCATAGCCTATGCCTCACGACAACTCAAAGAATATGAGAGGAATTATCCTACTCATGATCTGGAGTTGGCAGCAGTCGTATTTGCGTTGAAGATATGGAGACACTACTTGTATGGAGAGAAAGTGGAGATTTATACGGACCATAAAAGCCTCAAATATTTCTTCACCCAAAAAGAACTCAATATGCGGCAACGACGTTGGCTTGAACTGTTAAAAGATTACGATCACACTATTCAATATCATCCTGGAAAAGCGAACGTAGTAGCTGACGCATTGAGTAGAAGATCATATGCAAATACGAGTGCGATATTGTCAACGCAAAGGCCCATTTTATATGACTTGCAAAGGATGGAGGTAGAAATAAAGACTCCAGGGACCCACGTGATGATGGCGAATATACGAGTAGAACTTACTTTAATCGATAAAGTTAAAGCTGCTCAAACTACGGACCTGGGGCTGATGCAAATGAAGAAGAAAGTACAAGAAGGTGCTATTCCAGAAGCAAGAATCGATGAAGAAGGAATACTTCGATTCAACTCTCGACTTTGCGTTCCGAACGATTCTGACTTGAAGCATAGAATCATGATGGAGGCACACAATACCCCGTTTGCAATCCATCCTGGGAGTACCAAAATGTATCATGATATTCGACATACATTTTGGTGGAATAATATGAAGAGAGAGATCGCGGAGTTTATCTCGAGGTGTTTAACATGTCAACGCGTAAAGGCGGAGCATCAAGTGCCAAAGGGTCCATTGCAACCACTTGAGATTCCGGAATGGAAGTGGGAACACATTACAATGGATTTCGTTACAGGTCTTCCCAAAGTTTCTCAAGGTATAGATGCGATTTGGGTTATTGTTGATAGATTAACCAAGTCTGCCCATTTCTTGCCGATACGTGAGACTTATTCCCTTGAACGTCTTGCTAGTATGTACGTGAATGAGATTGTGCGGTTGCATGGCATGCCAGTATCCATAGTTTCAGATCGTGACCCAAGATTCACTTCAAGATTTTGGGTTAGCTTGCAGAAAGCTATGGGCACGAATTTACGATTTAGTTCAGCATACCATCCTCAAACAGACGGACAATCAGAGAGGACTATTCAAACCCTTGAAGATCTATTAAGACTCTGTGTCCTAGATTTCAAAGGAAGTTGGGATAAGTACTTGCCACTAGTGGAATTCTCCTACAACAATAGTTATCAAGCAAGTATAGGCATGGCTCCATTTGAGGCGTTGTATGGAAGAAAGTGTCGTTCTCCAGTATGCTGGGACGAGGTGGGAGAAGCAACGTTGTTGGGACCAGATTTAGTACGCATGACTACAGAAAAGATCCAAATGATTCGACAACGTATTAAAACTTCACAAGATCGACAAAAGAGTTATGCTGATCTTCATAGAAAGGACGTGGAGTTTAATATTGGAGATCATGTATTGTTACGTGTTGCTCCATGGAAGGGAGTTACAAGATTTGGGAAGAGAGGAAAGCTCAATCCAAGATTTGTTGGTTCATTTGAGATTCTTGACCGAATAGGAAATGTGGCCTATAGACTCGCGTTACCTCCAAGTATGTCTCGTGTTCACAATGTATTTCACATATCTATGCTTCGTAAATATGTGAAAGACCCGAACCATATTATTGAGTTAGAACCAGACGAGATAGCCGAAGATTTAACATACGAGGAGATACCTGTTAAGATCTTGGATAGGAAAGAGCATATCCTACGCACCAAGGTTATACCACAAGTAAAAGTTTTGTGGAGAAACCATGCTATTGAAGAAATGACCTGGGAGTTGGAATCGGAAATGAAAGCGAGGTACCCTCATCTGTTCGAAACAACAGGTACGTACGTCAATTTCGAGGACGAAATTTCATAAGGAGGGGAGGTTGTAAGACCCCAACTTATTATTAAATAAAATTAAATTTTCCTTTATTCATTATTCTAAATTAATAAGGGTTAAATTGATATAATGCTTTGGTTATGGGTGAAATGTGAAATTTTTACAAAATAAACAAGTGGTTATTAAAATATTCATTTTTGTCGGGGAATATTCGTTTGGTCGTGGAATATTCTTGCTGTCGGGGAATATTCGTACGACGGCGCAGTCATTTGTGGGCCCCATAACAGAAAACGGTTGGAAGAAAGAAAACGACAAAGATTGAGTTTTATAAATAACGGCGTAAATTGTTACCGTTAACACTGTTGGGTTACCTGGTGGTTAAAATACAGTAATACGCGTTGTTGCACAGTGGCACACGGTATTGCACAGTATTTTGAATTTTTGATCCTTACGTAAGAAGGCACTACTCAATAATTGCTACAGGAGTTACTGTTCATTACTTTATTGATTCAATAATTGCTGCGTTGATATTTATATTATTATTGTTTCAATAATTGTCATTGCATAGTATTTTCCATTATCAGATCAATAATCCATATTATTTGAATAATATTATCGGATAACATTATTGGCAATGTCTAGAAAGTTCTGTCTAAGGAGAGGTTTGGTCACCTAATTGCGCGCCAGTAAGGAGAAATCCTTATTGGAAAGCCCCCTCTTTCCTGGGAACGGCCTGGTTGTCATAATTGTGATTCTGTAATATTATTTGTGAATAATTAATTATTGATTTATATGATAATGAAATATTTATTTGATATAAATGATGGATTTATTTATTTTATGTGGAAGGAATTAACGCTGAGGTGTTTTATCAGTATTTTGTCGGATTTCGGTGTTCTTAAAGCTCTTTTGCGAAAATTATAATTTTTAATCCGACCGTTGGATCGTTATGATTTTTGGATATGTTATACATATATAAGTTAGGTATATGTCTACAAATTTTGAACCGTTAAAAATGAACAAATGATTTGTTATGAATTTTAAGAGGAGTCTGCTTCAGAAATTAGGGTTATAAATGATTTTGGTGGAAAATTCTAGAATTGAGTGGGCCCCACTTGTGGTTGGTGAAAAATGTGCTGAATTTTTATTTCAAATGTGGTAGGTGGCAATAGTAGCAGGTAAAGCCATCAGGTAGCAGGTCAAGTCTGCTTCGGCGGGCTAAAATTTTCCTATAAATAGAGGGCTAAGTTAGAATTGAAAATCACACCAGAAACAAAGTTTTCTCCCTCTCTCTATATTATTAAGTGTATTTTGTGAGTATTTTGATACTTTGAGAGTTGCTGTTCATAGAAGTTTTCATTCAGCATCACTTCCGACCTTTCCTTCCGAAATACTGTTTCTTTGAGGTAAGGGATGTTATTTTCTTCTAAAATGATATTATTTCTTCAATATCATTATGCTGAAATATTGGTTGGAACTTTTTATCAAATTTGGAACTTTTTCATGTCGGGGTTACTATTCACGAGTTACTATTCACGAGTTACTATTCATGAGTTACTATTCACGAGTTACTATTTACGAGTACTATTCACGAAGCGTGAAGATGTTTTTTTGTGAAATTTCTATCGTTTGGTGTCGGAGTTACTATTCACGTATACAGCACTATTCACGAATACGGCACTATTCACCGAAAAATGAAAATTTTCCTTTTTGTCCAAGATGTCTATTTTGGCTACTATCTTTGATTGTATCCATGTTTTGATCGTTATTTTTGAGTTCTGCTTCAAAATCGGTTGTTATGAAGTATTATTGATCTTGGATAAACTGTTATACGAATCCCTAATATTTGTCCTTCTATTTCACTGGATTCATTCTTAAAAATGTTTTTCATCATCCTCAGTCCTAAATGATGATACTTGATGAATATCTTTGGCCTGTAGTGCAAAGATGAATGATTAAACTGATGAATCTCTTTGGCCCGTAGTGCAAAGATGAACAGGTGTTGAGATGAACATGACCAACTGGTGATATAAATGAATATCTTTGGCCTTTAGTGCAAAGATGATTAAAGATGTATATTGATTGTTGTTACAGGGATAAAATATTGATGATGGACTCTTAAATATTAGAAGACAGTAGAATTCATCCTCTACATGACTCTTCTAATGGATTGCTGTTTCCGCTGCATTTATTGATCTAAAATTTGTTGTCTATTGTATTCTATCAGATTTTTCCCTGTTGAAGACTAACGATAATTTGTTGTATATTATCTTAGTCATAATATTCTTTACTGGGCTAGTTGAGCTCACCCTTTCCTTTTTGTTCCATTTTTCTTCTCAGGAGGTGAGAACATAGCGGGATCGAGTCGGGGTATGGAGTGATGATTCTAGGATGATGTTGTAGTTGTCCTCACTATTTCTGTAAAATAGTGTTTGAATAATTGTAATGAGGACTTATTTGCATGTGAATATTGTCTAGAAGACAATATTTGTATTTAAACTCACAGTATGTATTGTCGTATTTCATACGACACTTGTATTATTGAAGTTGTAGTTTGCTTTCTATACCATGTATTTTGGCGACTCAGAATGGGTGTTGTATACCTATTTTGGGGGCGTCACAGTCTGGGCAGACTGTACATACACTGGTTGGTATAGGTATTAAAAATACACCCAAAACACTGTATTATGGAAAAATTTCAGTTCCATAAATTTTTTTTTTTTAGTTGTTTCAAAAAAAAAAAAGCAAAAAAAAAAATACGGGGTCCGTATTTTAGGACCAGTCCGGGAGACCGGACTGGATCCTTATTCTATATATATATATATATATATATATATATATATATATATATATATATATATATATATATATAATCTGGATCTTAAGCTCACCCCTTATCAAACTCACCCTAGCTCACCCCCATTAACGACGGACTCGACGACGGTTCTATATATATATATATATATATATATATATATATATATATATATATATATATAATCTGGATCTTAAGCTCACCCCTTATCAAACTCACCCTAGCTCACCCCCATTAACGACGGACTCGACGACGGTTCCGTCATACAACCGTCGTCTATACTTTTAGCGACGCTATATGTTGTCCGTCGCTAAAAGTATAGACGACGGTTGTATGATCGAACCGTCGCCGGGTCCGTCACTAATTGGAGGGTGAGCTCAGGTGAATTGGATAAGAGGTGAGCTTAATATCCGGACCGTATATATATATATAGTAATCTCGTCCCTTGTTCGGAATGAATAGGTTAGTCCGACCCAAATTGGATACTCTACATATTAAAAAATAAATAATATATATAGAAAAGATCAAGGGAATATTTTTTTTATTTTGCATACCTTGCATACTCCTTTTAGCGATGGATTGAATGACGGTCCGGTCCGTCGCTATATTAGAGATTCGTATAGTTGTCTAATTCATCACTAAAAATATATAAAGTATATTGAATAAAGAAGTATGTCCTTAAAATATATATACCTCACCGACAGTTAGATGGAAGGAAGAGAGAGGGGATGGAATTATTAAAATCCAGTTGGTCATGGATCGGGTCCACGGAGGAGACGGCATTTAAAGAAGACAAACACACTTGGTCGTGATTTTTTGTCAAAAGAAAAGAGTGACTATTACAACTTACACGTGCATTGGCTTGCCCATAACCCATCAAATCTTGGTTTGCAATTTGCTATTATTTTGTAACTAGTAATGTTAGAGATTTCAAATAATATGATATTAAATATTTTAATATAAAATTAATTCAATTAATAATATATTATTTGAGACAAAAAATTTAAAACCTCTAACGTCACCTAGATTTTGTGAACGGCTAGGTAATTTTAGTAGTACCTTTCTAAGTACATAAGAGTTAAAAGATGAACAAATTTGTTGTGGGGATATACAACTTGAGTAAACTAGTTTTGGTTGATTTAACATCATGAAATGAAATATAACCTCCCAATTTACGAAAATTAATAATTATAATTAGCTAATTGAGTATTCTAATATTATAAATTAAAATTCTTGAATAAAGTTATAAAACTATTAATTAGTTAGAGCACAATACATCTTGCAAATTGCATTAATGTTACTTGTAATTAACTATTTAATAAATTTGTCCGCTTCGGCGCTTCCTATGCGGGTGGTCCGCATGCGGACCACGTTTTGCGACGGACAAAATCGTCGCAAAACATGCGGACCACCTTTAACGACAGACAAAATCGTTGCTAAACTCATCGCCATAGGGGTATAACGACGATTTTGAGTTATCTCAACGGTTCAAACCCTATGACAAAATTAACAATGATTTTGTCTGTCGATAAAAGTATTATATATATATATATATATATATATATATATATATATATATATATATAAGTCAACAATAGAAAAATAATGAATCAAAAGTACGATATATGTACAAAGATAAGAGTTCAAACAATCAAGAGTACGATATTTGTACAAAGCTATGAATTCAAACAACACTCATATATGTTTAAAATTAAATAAATTAAAAAGACCCATTGTTGCATGCTCATACAGGCTGTAAAATGTATGGCCAATGTCATAATTTAATTTTTCAAATAGGACCAACCAACCAGAAATGTCCTATTGACTCAACAGATTATGTATTTTATTGGGTTTATTCTTGTGCTAAAAACAGGATTTTTAAAATAAATATCCAAATATTTCTTCATTTAATGTACAGTCTCGAATTACGTTCCACATTCATTGCACAAGCAACTTGTACCTGTGTCGGTACTTCAAAAGTCTAAAGAGAACGTGGCATTACCTTTGTTAAAACTATTTTTATTTGGTGGGGAAAAAAATGTAGCCTATATCTCTTTTTCACTTTAATTCCGGAAGAACAAGATCTCCAATAACTTAAATCAGAAATAATGGAGTATTTGCTTAAAAGTTGGAAAATAATTTTAGTATATAGTTAGAGCATTCACAACAGATTCTCCAATAGATTCTCTATCTTCATATTTAAAGAATATATCAATAAATCAATATCTAACAATTTTTTTATCCTTATATAATTTTTTATTTTAATCCCTATATATGATTTGACTTATCGGAGTGAGAGAATCAAAAGAGCGTTCCCTATTTATGTAAAATGACATTTCACACCCTATTTATTACGATTTTATGTTGGTTAAAGGATCTTTATCTCACTTAATTGCTGATTTGAGTATGTATGTCTATCAAATTCATTCATTTTTATTTTTTAAACAGAGGATTTAGAGAAGAAATAGAACTATAAAAAAATTAAAAATCAGTCAAATTTTGATTTTGATCATTTTTATAAAAAATATTACTACTGATTATAAATTTTATTATTTTATAATTAAAATAATCTTGTTTTAGTTTCCATAAATATATAATGATCGTTGCACATTTTGATTTCTAACAATATTTATTTTTAAATTAAAATAATTACAATTTTTAAATTCAAACAACAATTATTTTTAAATAAAAAAATAGTTACAACGTTCAAAACATGATTTGACAGTTCGAACTTTCAAATTTTAACTTTTAAATTTTAAATTTCAAAATTTAATATTTAAGGAATCAATATAAGGAACCGGGTACATAGTGAAAAAATTGAATCTCTATCCTACAGATTGACCCAATAACACTACAGAGTAGGAATAGAGATAAAAAAACTGTTGCGAATGCTCTTAAGTTTTTAAAATGAAATTACAAAGAGAAACTAAAAGAAAAGTTTTGTTTGGATGTTAACTCTGGGACCAGTGTGGTTAGCATGAAATGAACTTCATGATAAGTTCATTTTATGACCAATATAGTGTTGACACGCACGCGGAGAGACCACTCTCTCAGTGGCGGAACTAGGCGGAGGCGGGGGGCAGCTGCCCCCAGTAGGGTGGCGCCGTGGTGGTCCAGGCGGCAAGAGGAGTTAGGGGCGAGCAGGCCAGCAGGGGCGGGGGCAGCCGGCGGCCCGGCAGGCAGCGGCATGAACCGACCGGCGAGCAGACGAGAATTCTTCTCCGACCGGCATAAAGATATAGCGCGATTATACATGCATATATACAAATACAAAGAGAGAGAGAGAGCGGGGGTTGGGTTTTGAGTTTTGAGGTAGCGGAGACTGATAATATAGATTACAGAGAGAGATTTACCCCTTGTCTATTGCTGCAAGGAGGCAACGGATCCGAGGAGAGAGAAAGTAGAGACGGCGCGTGACGCAGAGAGAGAAGAGGGTTTTCAAACGATGAAGCTTTGCCTCCAAAGGAGAGTGAAAGAAGTAATTATTTAGTAGTTCATTTGATTAATAGTGAATAATAAAAGTTTGTTAATCACTACTAATACTTTACTAATTAAACGTAACTGCTATTTAGTGATGTCATTTGTCAAATCTGAAATCATTCCTCCGGGTCATACCTACCAATATATATATGAAACAGAGACGAATTAACTTGTAATTTTTTACACAGGATTAATATATATATATATATATATATATATATATATATATATATATATATATCGGAAAAGATCAAGAGCATAATTTTATCAAAACGACGTAGTTTTGGAGGGACGCGGAGGCATTTTTGTAAATACCATGCCACCGCATATTTACAAAAATATCACCGCGTCTTATCAAAACTACGTCGTTTTGATAAAATTATGCTATTTAAAGCGTTATGTTATTTAAGGCGTTATGTTATTTAAGGATTATGTTCATGATCTTTTCCATATATATATATATACTAGCTGGGTCCCGTGCCTCCGGCACTGTATGGACAATATGATTTATCTCAAATTTTGAACGACCAAAATAATTTATTGAGTGAGCGAAAAATTTAAAGTCAATTGTATTTTATTAAATTATTATTAGATTATTAGATAGATATATGTATTTTATTAGATAGATGTATGAACGGTGAGATTTATCCTAAACTTTGGACGGCCCAGATGATTTATTGAGTGAGCGGAAAATTTAAAATCATTTGTATTTTATTAGATATATATATATATATATATATATATATATATATAGGACTATAGAATTAAGTACACAAAAAAATTGGTGGGCAGTCATGTACAAAGATAAATTTTTATAAATATGTTTTGATGTTCTAATGTAAAATGCTCATAGAATTTCATAACAGTAAGAGTTTGAATTGATGAAAGGCGTTGAAATCAACTCACTCTAAGCAGTTGATTGAAATAAGAAGACATATGACTTTTGTATTGGTATATCGATTGATCGAGTTAGTTTTGGTTTTACCTGTTATAACTGCTATTGTTGAAAGAGTATTCTCTGCGATGAAAATTGTTAAGACTGACTTGCGTAACAAAATGGGAGACGAGTGGATGAATGACAGTCTGGTAGTTTATATTGAGAAGGATATTTTTTCAACAATTGAAAACGAACAAATTTTGAGACGTTTTCAAACTATGCAGACTCGCAGGATACAGTTGTGTGCTCTCACTCGTACAACCGAAAGAAACTCTTCAAGCGTCAATAAATAAATTTTTTTATTGATGTATTTTGCCCCCCCCCCCCTTAAAATATGTTCTGGTTCCGCCACTGCACTCTCTTACGTGTGTCAGCATTTTATTGGGTATAAAATGAACTTATCATAAAGTTTATTTCATGCTAACCGATTTAGTAGACAAATATAGTATAATAGTATGCAATTACGCATAATACTAATTTGAGTGCGACTATACGGATAACCAAATTAGATTGAATATCAAATCATGAAACTTTCAAATCAATGCACATACTCGTTGAAGTAGGACATACTTCTTTTTTTGCTATTCATTTTGTTATGTGGATCCTTCTTCTAATCTCCTTAAATGTTCTGATGTTTAATTGATTTAGTCTTGCTTTAGATCTCCATTCTTATAAATGTTAGGCCGAATTGCCTAACATAAGCATTCGCCGACACAATAATTATGAGGATGATGGGTGAATCACAATTTCTTATCTGATTCAAAATATTTAAAATATTCCCGCTTGATTTAGATCAAAAAGAAGAAGTTTTCCCGTGACCTAGGCTGGGGGAGTAGTTGTCTCTTCACTCTCCTTCAGTCGATTCAGATACCAAATCGTAGGTAGGGAAACTAATTGCGACAGTCAAGGCAGGCAGACGGGCTAGTCATGCAGACAAGAAAGGCAGGCGGGTTAGTCATACGGACAAGAAAGACAAGTCAAGATTGCTCAAAAAAATCGTTATTACAGATAGCTCATATAAAGGATCGGACTAATGACTTATATAATACTTGAATTCAGCTAAAAGTATATAAGAACTTGTTTAGTTAGTTCTGGCCCAAAGTGAAGCTAAGCTGAACATGACTAGAAAGGTGTTGTATTAATGGGTCAACCCATGATTATTTATTCCTCACAGGCTTATTGATTTAATTTAAATCCAAGCTATATTAGTATGGGCTGATCAGGACATGGGACTATACATTTGGGATTTAATCTTTTTTGTATGTGGTAGAGGCCAAATAAATAAAAAGTCTTGTGAGTTGTGAAGTTTATTTTTTCATTATTTTTACAAATCATTTTAAAAATATTTCAATAATGTGTGATACACACTTACACATCCCGAACATGTCATCAATTTGGACTTTTAACCTCTCCCTTTAATGGGTATTGTGTAGCCTATATACTAGGCCCACTTATCCAAACCCAAAAACTTTAAACTCAATAGGTTCCAGCCCAAAAACTATATAGTTGGCGTTTGATGGGCTTTGGTTTCTTAAAAAAACATCCAGCCCAAAGAGAAGTAGGACCTTTTCTACTAGGGGACTAATCGAGTTGTTCATCTAGTCCACCACTCACTCCAACTATTATTTTCTAACGAGTAGAGGCAAGGATAAATGAGTTGAAAATCTTACCGAAAATACATGAGAGGTGTTTGATAAAAACTGAATGAATCTGAATGAGCTGAATGTGAATCTGAATGAGCTGAATCTGAATCTGAATGAAAAAAGTTGTTTAATAATTGACATATCTGAAACATCTGAATGACAAAACTTTATTATTTTACCCCTCTTAAAAAATTAAAAATTATTGTAAATTTATTTAATATTTCTTAATATAATAGTTAATATTTTTTTAAAATTTTTTTAATTTTCTTTTACTTCATTCAGCTACTTATTCAGCCATTCAGTTAAAAAAAAATCTGACTTAGCCATTCAGCTCGTCCATCTTACCGATTTAGCCATTCAAACCAAAACAAACGCACTGACCGATTCAGTCATTCAGCTCCATTCAGCTCTAAACAAACACTCCCATAATAAAATATAGGAGAATGAACTTTGTTTATAATTTAATTAACTAAGATAATACTATTTGATCAATCTTAAAGATAATACTTTAGACGAGTTTGAATCATTTACTGAGTTTAAAATTCTATATTCAAAAATTAACTAAACCCTTATGCTAATGTTTGGAATGAATATTGGAATAATTCATTCTATTCTAACTGAAAAGAGTTATTCCATATGTTCTTTTTCCTAACAAATCGACTAATGAATCTACCAATAAATAAACCTCAACTCATTTTTGGCAAAGAAAAATTAATATTTAACAAAAAAAAAATTAGTACCTAATCGGTCACGAGACTTATCGAACCGGACAGTTCAGCATGGCCGGTACTGAGAAAATACAGAATTTACCTAATTATTTGAACAGACCTAATCTGTGCATATCTTGAACTTAATTTTAGAAAATAACATGCTTCTAATATTCTAGAATCCTGCTATGTATTACGATAAATTTACACTGAATTACAATTTTGACTTATCAATACATGATATTGATAGAAATTATAGGAGGGTCTTACTTATTACACCTTCCTCCAAAAAAAATATCACTAATACTTATTCACACGGAACTGACAATTAAAATGCCAACGTAAACATTTGCAATACATATTATTTTCTAATATTTTATTCCAATTTCAAAAGCACCAAGCAAAGAGAGTGTATTTTTTTTCTTGCACCCTTTTAATAAATCTCTCATCCGAAAATTAGATGCATCACATGTTTTTTTTTTATTATTTTTCCATTTGAAGATATATAAATCAAGTTGGATAAGAGATTATGATTCAATATGCTAGATTTTTCGGATCTTTTTGGAAAAAGCAATGGTCCTAAAGAATTGGAGGATTTCTTGATGATTTAAATTTTCCATGCCAAGGTTATATTCCACATTAAATTTCTTCAATTTTTGTGGTCCGAGGCTTTTACTGGCCATATATATATAGAGTTTTGCAAAAAATATAAAACTAAAAATCGTGTTGAATTGATGACTTCAAAATTGGGTTTTATTTATTAAAAATGTGAGTTTTTTTTTGGCTAATTAAAATGAGAGCTTTATTTTACCTTATATTACCAAAAAAATAACTGTCAATTAAATTATATATATATATATATATACACGGTCCGGATCTTAAACTCATCCTTTATCTTAACATACTTTGCATACCCCTTTTAGCGACGGACCGGGCGACGATTCAGTCCGTCGCTATATATAGAACCGTCGTTTTAGCTTTTAGCGACGGACACCATATAGCGACGGACCGAACCTATAGCGACGGACCAAATTGTCGCCCGATCCGTCGCTAAATGGGGTATGCAAATTGCAAGGTATGTTAGATAAAAGGTGAGCTTAAGATTCGGACCGTGTGTATATATATATATATATATATATATATATATATATATATATATATATATACGGTACTCTTCTTCGGCAAATCTTAAACAGTGAACCGGCTATAGCGACCGTTTTTTAGTTATGGCGACGGTTTTGAATCGTCGCCATAGTTTTATTGTCGATTTTGTATGTTATAGCGACGTAAAAAATTATCGTTAGATGACGGTGTGTGTATGTATATATATATACATATACACATATATTGATTTGGACGGGGCTTAAATTCAACAAAAAGTATGTGGTGATCTCACTGACCAAGCGTTTTCTTCATTCTCCAATCATTTAAACTTTGTATACTAACAATATTATTCCATGTAGAAAGAGATGGGTTTTAAGTACATGCCAATCTTTCTGTTTAAATTCCTCAATAATTAGAAAATAAGTAATATAATAATAACAATAGTAACAATGATAAATTTGATTGTGACCATGCCTTGAACACTCAATAAAGTTAAAAATAAATGCATGTGAAACAAAAATTTATATTTAATTCTATTGGAGCTAGAACCTAGAAAATGGGTCAAGATAGATGGGAATTAATTATAAAATACATAGGAATAAACTCCAACGTATAACCTTAATTGGACAATAAAAGAAAAAGTATTACGAGTAAGATCATATCACCTTTAGGATTTCTTCTAACTCATTTTAAAATATATGACTACTGCTAACAACAATGTATATTATTTAGGAAGGATGATGAACAAGGAATATATATATATATATATATATATATATATATATATATATATATATATATATGATATGAACCAGAGTATTTATGGTCCTTAAGAGTTAGCGGCATTTGTCAAAAAAGAATTGAATTTGGAATGAGTGCAACACAAAACTATAAATAAATTTTGTCCAAAAAAATATATATATATAAATGCAATAACCCAAACCTACGAGTTCGGCCTGTCGACGGTGGCGTACGTGTGCTCACTTAATATTTAGTTTTTACTCGATGTGAAACTTAGCTTCTCACAACTATTTATTAACATTTCTAAGGGTGGTCTTTTTGGGAATTAATATCTCATTCATTACCCCATGAATTTGAGTTTTTAAATATATACTTAATTTTAATCTACTCATGAAGTAGAACAAAATTGATATGTGATTTCATCTCAAATAACTAATGAAATCCGCTTCAATTTAGCTCAAATTCTAACATATTATGCTAATACTAAATGTAAGATTAGTAAGTATTTAATTAAAACACTTGCTATTTAATAAAGTTTGTAAACTGATAGTTTTCAATTATTACTTTTTAATTTGTATAAAGTTTTGAGGTTAGATTAGTTACTTAATCCATCCACCTCAACATTTGTGATATCTAAAAACCAATAGCATTATTTAATTAGACGTAGCCCTACTGATTGGACATGCATGTCTCAGCTACTACATGGCTAATTGAGCACCAAACAATGGAAGCTTCATTCATGCAAATATGAGGGAGGCATCAGTATCCATCCAGCATGAAAGCAAAGTATTATCAAACAGATTAAGTTTCGGAAACATGTGGTGACCCTGCCCGACCCCCTTCTCTATTTAAGTTTGGCAAAAACATGTATAAGTCTAATCATTTCAGTGTTCACCTTTTAGGAAACATTGCATGTTAGTTAATTGCCTAGCCTCTTATATCTATATATGCGAGTTCAATCGTTAGCTACTCGTGAATATGATCGAGTTCGCGAATCTGAACAGTTTGTGAACGTTCACGAATACATGCTCGTTCGCGAACGTGATCAGGTTCGCGAATATTTTGACAAACCACGTCAGTTGATTATATTTTCAATTTTGCAAACGTTTTGATTCGTTTGCAGATATAATTGTAATGGTCCGATTTACCATAAGTTGGGATTAAGGGGGTGTTTGACAAAATTGAATGAAATATATAATTCTGAATGTTATATTTATTATGAATTTATAAATGGTCGAGAGTGTCATGCATAAATTATTGAAGTCCTCAATATATATATATATAGTCCGGATCCAGTCCGGGATCCCGGACTTTATAAAATACGGACCTCTTTTTTTTTTTTTGCTTTTTTTTTAAAAACAACTAAAAAAAATAAAAAATTATGGAACTGGAATTTTTACATAATACAGTGTTTTGGGTGTGATTTGGATACATATAAAAACAATATTTTTATACATATAACATGTTTTGAAGTTTTTACATAATACGTGTTTTGAATGTGTTTTTACATGACCGTATTGAGTTAGAAATGAGAATCACTACTTCGGTGGAGTCCAACTCTCCAAAAGTAGTACGTAGTGTATAAAAATAATCCTTCCAAAACTAATATATTTTCCTTCACTTCTATGCTTTCTGCATGGAGAATAAATAATACTATTATATATTCCTAACATAGTAGTGTATAAATTAAAAAACGAATTTAAATAATTAGTTGTATATATGAATTAAAAATAGAAAATACACAAACAAAATAGAAACAGAATTAAATAAAGGAAAATTCAAACATTTAATTACGTCATGAAGAAAGATCAAGCCAGGCATCGCACATGCTTTGTAATAAAGATACACTAGACAACATGCACAAGCATAAATTCCTGAATCAATTCTACCTTATCTTTCTCCATAATGATCATAGTTTCTTTCTTTTGAACTTTGAAAGAATTAAGCAATTTAGGAAATTAAAAAAAAAAGAAGAGAATTAAGCAATTAGGAATGAAAGTTGTTGAAGCTTTACGTACCAAGTTGTCAAAATTCTGAAAAAATAATAATAATGTTGTTAATTTGAATCGAAAGGAAGTCATTTCTTTTTTAACATAATATTAGTGCGCAACAGACCCATAAATTAATATGTATTAAACATTATGTGCATGACAATATTTAATTCAAAATTATAATTTGAGAGAGAAAAAAATAATAACACCAAAATTCTTTTAAAAGAATTATGCTTCATTTCTTGTGAACGAATAGTTATTTCAAAGAAAAGTTTTCTAATAAGATTCCAAACACCCATTTAAAAAGGCATTTTTTTAATTTGAAAAAATATGAATCAAACACGCTATTTCTAAAGGTCACGCCGGTTCAAACTAGTGATCCAAATCGAATCATTGCACCAATTCAATATTACACCGTTCAAATTAGCAATGATACCGATTCCAAGTTGAACCATTGTTCCATGCTACACTTGTTCAAATTAGTAATCACACGTTTACCATTATTATTGAAACAATGCATCTGTTAATTATTAAAATAATATATAATATATTTATTAAATATATAACAACAGATTTTGAAAATATCCAACAGTTGTCATGATATTAAAAAAAGACATATATCTATATATATATATATATATATATATATATATAGATCTTATAAGTTCTTAGCACCAGGAGCAGAATTTTGATGCAGCTGCTGAAACAATGCGGCCATCCGAGTATAAGCATCCATGGTCATTGGCTGCAAATAATACAAAATCCATCACAATATATTTATAGCTACTTTAAACTCTTATTGAAAAAGTTATTTAAAGCAAAGTAGTAGTAGACCTATTAATATATTGTTGCTACCTGTGATTGGCATGCGGCAAGGAATGTAGACATAGGGTCATGCATAACTGACGCAGGTGTGTGCAACCGATCACCGGCTCCTTCCCATGAAGTTAGCGGCGACATAAAGGCCGAGGGATGAAGAACGGGAGGCATTCCGGTGATGCTGGGGCGGCCGGCCATGGCGGCGTTCATATCCATGACAGTACCCATCCCTATCCCCGTGGACCCCATCCCCATTCCCATTCCCATTCCCATTCCCATTCCCATCATAGGTGGCATCATGGACATTTGAAGTTGTTGTTGTTGCATAGCCAATGGCAGCATCATAGGGGACATGTTCATTCTACTCATCATATTCACTTGTGCTTGGAGTTGCTTTAGATATTCAATCACTTCATCCAGCATAGAAGCCTTATCTGTCTGAAATTAACCCAAAAAATTAATATCCATATATACACTTTTAACTCAATTTTACCCTGCAAATTATACTATGTGAATCATGCATATATTGTAAAGTTGGCCTTATACTCCCTCCGTTTTAGGATAAAAGTGTTAGTTGGCTTTTTGCGTATATTAAGAAAGATGACAAAATGGTAAAATTATCCATATTTAAATTCTCATTTAATTATATTGCAGATTTTTTGTGCATTACTAGTGATGCTGTATAAATATAATAATTAATAATAATGGTACTTATTATAAGCAAATTATTGTAAAAAATAAATTATTTAAGGTAAACAGACATTTAACTTAGGACTATCTGAAATAATAATAAAGAGCAGTATTTTTGGCAATAAAAATATCATTTCTCTTAATTTGAGACAAAAATTCAATCATTTTATGACATATTCATGGTTAAAATAAATTTGAAGAAACAATTTAGCTGATGCAATAACTATGACTGTACGTACATGTTCAGTCTCTACAGTGTGTCAACTTAAATTAAAAATTACAGCAATGATTGAATGCACAGACAAGCACAAGTGGGGGAAGAAGGGTATTTAATTTATGTGGCTGCAGTTAATTTAATTTGTATTTCTTCTTATCTAACTAGCTAGCTAGTTGTCTAATTAATAGCTCAATATTTTTGTGGACAACCTTTATCGGATTATCCTCTGTTTGTTTGGTCAATTCAATTAGATCTAGACTTTTACCTTTTTGGAGTAAATCTTTTTTACTTTCTGCCGTTATTTTAGGTAACTAATCATTGTAACACATTTACTGACAATAAAGGTAGTATCTTATAAAAATAAAATGACAAATATAAATAAGAGAAAAATGCATACCTTACTAGAATTTGGAACCAGCTTCTGCAGTGTCTTCATCCTTTGATTAATCTTGTCTCTTCGTTTCTAAGAACAAGAAATATTAAACAAAACCCGTTTAGTTTGTCATTAATATCTCAATAAATCACCCGTATCTAAAAGATATATATAATTTTTTTTTCTTTAATTTATATTGTGTATGAGAGTTTAAAAAGGACAGAAAATAAAAAAGGTGGACAATCTAATTTTGAGTTTTTAATGGATAAGAAAAATACAGAAGACTTGGATATATATATATATATATATATATATATATATATATATATATATATATATATATATATTCCGCTTCTCCAGAGAATTGGAAGGAGCGAACTAAGAACAAACCGGTTATAGTGACAAGTTTTTCTGTCGCTATAACATAAAAAGCCGATTTTTAATACTAATCGGTTCGTTCTTAGTTCGCTCCCTCCAACTTGCTGGAGAAAGCTGAGCTATATATATATGGGTATCCATCCACAGCAACCGGTTGTTGGGAGCAACCCCTTTTGGCCCAACCGCTACAACCTGTAGCGGCTTATAAAAAAAATTGTCTAAGGCCGGTACAGGTTGTAGCGGCTGGACCAAAAGAGGTTGCTCCCCAACAACCGGTTGCTCCCCAACAACCGGTTGCTGTCGATGGAATCCCTATATATATATATATATATATATATATATATATATATATATATATATTCTTGTCTAAAAGTAGAAGAATCTGAACGATCGAAAACAAAAACTAATCTTTTCTTAGTAAACATATATTACGTACTCCCTCTTTACAGACATATATAATGAACTCTAAATAAAAGGGTACTAAAGTGTGCATCTAATTTAAAAATGTCCTTTTCTTTTCTATTCTTATATAGACTCACAAACAACACCTAAGAAAATATTAAAGAAATTAAAATTTATTCTTTTCTTTTCATTAACTGTATAAATTAGTGTTCACTGTTTAATTCAAGATATGACGGTCAAGATTTTTAAAAACACATCATTTATATATATATATATACAGAACCGATCAGGTGAGGGCTCTCTTACTTTGTTAAAATGCGGACCTTTTTTGTTTTTGTTTTTTTAAAACAACTAAAAAAAATATTTAATATTTTATGGAATTGATATTTTTTTCATAATATAATATTTTGGGCGTGATTTGAATAGCTATACCAAAAAATGGTGGTACAGTCTGCACAGACTGTACAAATCTGTTTTGTTATACGTATCCAAACCACATCCAAAGCACTGTATTATGAAAAAATTTCAGTTCCATAAAATACTAAACTTTTTTTTAGTTATTTTTAAAAAAAAACCAAAAAAAAACAAACAAAAAAAAGTCCGTGTTTTAACAAAGTAAGGGAGTCCTTACCCTGATCCTGACCCTATATATATATATATATATATATATATATATATATATATATTGTTCTCTTAAATCTTACTAGTAACATTTAAATTAATATAAAATTTAGTGCTCATACAAATTTATATAGTCATCATTTATTACGTATGAGTTATATACTCCCTCATATTCAGATTAAATGACATTTTAGAGTTAAGCACACTTATTAAGAAATAATACAAAATGTCTTTTATGTCCCTAATTAATTATTTCTCTCTCCACAATTGCATTTACGAATCATATTAAATAGAGAGGTAAATTAGGAAAAAATAGTGTAATATTGCATAAAGAATTCAAAACGACACTTATATAGAATAAAATTAAACTTCCTAAAACGTCATTTAATCTGAATAGGAGGGAGTATATGTATGTATATATATATATATGTGTGTGTGTGTGAGAGAGAGAGAGAGAGAGCTAGAGAGATTAGTTACTCGTTCAGATTGATTGTGGACAGCAGCTGCTCTACTTCTTTTGGTTGAAACTGAGGATTTATTTGCTTTCTTCTTTGTTTCCTCATGCCGTACCTCCCTCTATAAATAACAAACAATTCATAATAAAATAAAATACAACAAATTTTAGTTCTTTAGGAAAACTAAGTAAAATTGCATTTATAATAAAAAATAAAATAAAATAAATTTTACTTCTTTAAGAAAACCAAGTAAAATTGCGCATTTACCTAAATTCCATGCAAGCTAGATCAGAGTATATGCAAGTACCTGAGGCCTGCTGTGACAAACGGAGTCGTGGTCGTCTCCGGTGCACTGCTCGCCGGAACTGATGTTTCCCGGCGACCCCAAGGAAGTTGAGGTGAACCCTCCCACACCAAATCCCTTCTCGCACGTGTCAAGCGTCACCTGCCGGCTACAAAACGTGGCACTCCCCGTAACGCTTTGGTCCCGGCAGCTGCTCCACTCGTGTGCCACAGCCGCACGTGCCACCTTCCCCGTCTGAAACGGAGCCGTCCCACTACACGATTCGACGCGCGTGCCAATCCCCGAGTCCAGCACGTGCATGGAACCGCCTCCCTCATTTCTATTGCTATTTAATGTGCATGGAACCAACGCGTCCATCACCATGGTGGCGGACGCCGTGGCGGTCGCGGAGGGTGGGACGGCAATAGAACGGTGGTGGTTGTTGAACCACGGCACGAGCTCATCGACTTTGTCATCTCCACCGCCACAACTGCCGTCCACGGCGGATTTATAGTCGGGAAAGAAGGTGGCTTGGTCAACTATCGACTCAAGGGTACCGCCGGCACTTGGCTTGTCCCACGTGTATTTGGTGTGAGAAGTGGTTGGTTGGGATTTGGTAGGCACCCGCGGATGACCTAAACCATGCATGGACAATTGCCCATTCTCCCAAGTTAGCTCGGCCACTTCATAATCTAACCTGAAATATAATTCACAGTACACATTAATTACAACATTAAGAAATAATAAATAATTAATCAATTTAAAAATCATAATTGTGCTTTAAATTTATACATTTATGCTCCACTGTTAGACTAATTTGACGTAAATTATATTTGCACTTTAAATTTATTTATTTTTGCACCACTCAAACGAAATAGGCATTGTCTATGTTGAATTTTTTTTTATAAGTATAGGGACAGATACAAAAGTAAAATTTAATAAACTTAAGACGGCAGATTTATGAAAAAGTTAAATTCAAAAGGAAAAAAAAACTTAAACTATTAGGTACTACTCACACACGGTGTATGTATAATGTATGTATTTAAAGTCTCGCTCTCTAACTTGTTAAGTTTCAACAGATCTCGGATTCGTCTCTGTTGAAACGTAAATAGAGAAATTTGGAGGGCAAATATGAGAGTACGTACGTGGGAACATCAGGAGTTATAGAGAGAGAATTGGAGTGTGAGCGGAAATTGAGCTTGGAATTTTCATCAAGATCCCAGCTTGGTACACACTGATTCATCTTCTTGAGAGAAATATATAAGTTGCTGATTAAAAAACTTGCTTATTTCTTCTTGTTGAAGAATGAACCATTAGAAGCCATATATGGAGATCTAGAGAGAGAGAAAGAGAGAGAATCTAGCTAGCTAGATTAATTATTTTACATGTATATATGTGGCTAAGGAATCTTAAGGGGGTTGAGCTAGGGAAAGGAATTAAGCTTTTGGGTATTTAATAGAGGTAGTAAAATAAGTAGATAAGAACAATTTAGACAGAGAGAAGGGGAGGGGGGGGGGGAATTAATGGTCCATATAGCTAGCTACCTGGCTAGAAAGAAAGAGTGACAAGAAAAAAGGTGGTTGTATTTGGTAGTTGGATATGAAGAGGAGTATCTTTTAAAGAGTTTTTCGTGGGCAGGAGAAGGATCACTAAATGCATTTCTCTACTTAAAAAGAAGGAACAATTTCCCAAATTACTCTCAATCATATGATACCTCATGCTACCTAGCTCTTCCCAAAGTCACATGCAGCCCTCCAATATATTTACACACTGAATAAACAAGAGTTTTTTTTAAAAGTGGATATAAAAATTAGATATGTATTTAAATGTTATTTATTTATATTTTTATTTATTATTAATGGTCAAAATATAAATAAGTGAAATTCAAATGCACTCATGTTTAATTTTTATTTTTATGTCTAATTTTCATGTCTATATGGAATTTTTGAATAAATAAAAATAGACTCCCAATTCTAAAACTATATAATACATTTAAAAAAGATACTAAATTAAGGGTTTAGAAGAGAAACTAGTAACATTAACCTAAAGAAAACTTATCCCAATAATATGAAAGATGTTTATTATTATTTCTATTCCATAATAATAGTCGTTTTAATTTTATGTTTTAATACTATTATTTAAGAATTAAAATTTGTATAAAAAATTTTCACTATCCCTTTATGGGAAGTTAAAAACTATTAATATAAGGGAGAAAATTTATTGGGACAAAGAGAGAAGTTAGTGTGATATAAAAATAAATAATTTATTCTCCTAGAAAGTTATAAACGATAAATAAATTAGAACAATTTTTTCTTCTAAAAAGTCAATTATTATCGGCTATATATTCTCCTAACTTAAATTAATCATTTAATATTACATGTTTAAAAATATCTTTAATTAAGTTTCCAAATTGATTAAAATGCAAAATTATTTTATGTGTTTGTCTTTATAACAACTTCATCCTTGAGTTTAGATAATTAACAAACTCCTCCTACAAGATAAAATAATTAGTGTAACATTGTACCTTTTGAGGTATAATATATATTAGTAGTGTGAAACTAATCTAAAAATTATAATTAGCATTGCTAATTGTAATTTGAGGGATCGAGAGTTTTGGCTAATCTAAATTACTCTTATATTTTACATTAAAAATAGTAATTAAAAATATGGTAGTACTCAGTTTAGTAATTTGTTAAATTATTCATACAGAATTATATAGAATATAATCATAAAGGGATACAGGGATCCGGTTAGCAAGAAATTTATTTTTTGGTAAGTTAGTCAAATAACCAATAGAATATGTTGACATACATAGAGTCTCGTCTGCATGTCAGTATTCTATTGACCAATTAATCAACTTACTCAAAAATAAACTATGTTAACCACTTCCGATAGACAAAAAGTATATATCTTCTTTTTTAATATACACAAAAAAGTCAATAAAAAATTTTATTATCTGACTGAAGAATAAATTACATTACATAGTCCGTTTTTGGGATCGGGGATTTAGCCGTTGGGTGACCTTTGCGTATATAGAGAGAGGCAGAAGTAAGAAGAGATTTTGCAGCCACATGTGAGAAAATGTCCAAGGACGGCGCGTGGGGAAGTGAAACATTGGACAGTAGCGAGTGACGTGGGCTGTCGACACGTGTAAGCTTAAATACAAAGATGAGTCGGCTTATGGACACGATAGGAGTAGAAGCACACATGGCAGCTTCACGCGCCACCTAAGGAAGCATCCAAATTAGGCTCTCCGGGAAGTCACACAAATAAAGGGGTTTATTGCAAAAACAATCCTTCAAAGTTTCATAAAATTATATTTTTAGTCCCAATGTAATTTTTGAATTGTGTTTTTTCAAGTTGAATTTTTTTATAAAATTGTTTCATTTTAACGCTCTGGTAAAATTATTGATCGAAATTCATATTTTATACAGTTGATTACACATTTGGCGCACTTCAAACGTATAAATACAACAATCTATACATTATACAGACCATAAATAACATAATTACCCCAATAAAACCGAACATGCATGGGAAGGATTCTGCCCAATAGTTTCATCAAAGTGTTAAAAGGAAATAATTTTTCAAAAAATTCAAACTTAAAGGAATACTATTAAGAAAATTGATACTTTGGGATTAAAAATAAAATTTTGTGAAATTTTGAGACACACTTTTGCAATTAACACTAAATAAAGCACTAACTAAAAATGAAAAATTTTGTGAAACTTAATGGGACACTTTTGCAATTAACAGTAAGTAAAGCCCTATTTGGATCAATTGCAAGCGGGACCCTCTCCAGCGGCCCATAAAAAATAGTGGAGATTGATTATGCAAGGAACCTGGGCTTTATTATCTTTGTTCCAATTAAAGCCCATCAAAATTACATCATTATCTAGTTGTGCTTAGTTTTAAAGCTGCACTTAGAGAAATGATATATGTGTCGACAAATATGTGACGAAATTTGATTACAATCAACATAAAATTCTATGAAATAAGATAGAATAAATTAGAGTGTAATCATTCTTAAATCTTAACTCTTTCATGTACGCACATACGTCGCACTTATAATTTGATTGAAAACATTCGTAATACATAGCAGAACTCAAGTAGAAACGTGTTGTTCGAATCTCATTTTCCTCTCCCTTTGAAAATTGTAATTTTTTTATTAAAAAACCAAAAAAATAGAATGTCATTTGGAAGTTTATGATGCTTTAAAATTGGGCCTAAAGTGAAAGGTTCACTTTTTATACTATGCTACTAATTTTCCAACCACAAACTCCACTTTGGGCTATCAGAGATATTTCAATTTAGCATGGCAAAAGAGGATAGTAACATATCATTTTGGAATGGCTTAAATATAAATTATTATCATAAATTATAGGTCATATTTTATTTCGATAATTCATATTTTAATTGTGTCAATTAGATGATTAAACTATTAAATTTTTTTAATTTCATTTAATTGAGTTTCCCACGTCAGAAATTGCTGACGTGACTGTCTAGATGGGGCATAACTCAGCTGATGTGTGTCAAAAAATAGTTTTTAAATTTTTGATTACACATTTAAAGGGAAAATTCGACAATCCAGTTTATATTAAACATTAATACTGTTCAAAAACAACAAAAGGCTAAAATTGATCAAAGTTGCCACTAATACTAATCAAAATCAACAAAAACAATCAAAAAATCGATCAAATCTACCACTCGCTAAAAAGTTCAAACTCTGATCTGAAAAACGGAGTTCAGAAAGAGAAAGTTTATCATCTACTCTTTAATAAACTCTATTTAGCTACTCAAATTTCTTTCTTACCATCAAAATTTAATTCCCACAAGCTCTTTTTTTAAATCCAATTACTTTTCTCTTTCTTATCTAGTGAGTGAGTTTAGAAGGGGAAATAGTTCAGTTTGGTTATAAAAATGGATCCATATAAAGAAGCTGAAGACTTATTATATGCACCTCAAGCATCCCGAAACAATCAAGAGGAAATGGATCTTTCCATTGGCCATAGGCTCCATTGTTTATCTCTTCCTTCTCTTTATTACAACCCTAACTTCCCCAGATGGAACTCCCCTCCTCCCCCTCTACCATTACACCACCTTCACTTCCAACTCCGTTTTTATCGAATCTAAGCTTCACCCACTCCCAATCCCGTCTCTACCTCCTTTGTCGAGCTTCGCCTACCACATTTCCGGCTACATTGACGACGCCTCCATGATCCGTCGCACCATCCTGACCCTCTACCATCCCCATAACCGTTACGTCTTGTATCTCGATGCCGAATCTTTCCTAGACGAGCGTCTCGATCTCTTTAATTTTATTCAAAACTACTCAATATTTATAAAGTGGATTGGTGAATTTTCGCTGGAATGGTTGAGCAATTTTTGATTCTCAAACCTAGGATTTTTTTCGATCGATTTTGGGGTTTGCTCTTTGATCAATTTTGATTGTTTTGTAACTTTTGATTTTTTTTATGTCTAAATGTATTAAAGAAAGTGGTGTGACGATTTTACACTTTAATATATCAAAAATGTTTATTCATAAAATAAAAAACTATTTTTTTGACACACATCAGTTGAGTTACGCCCTACTCAGACAATCATGTCAGTAATTTTTGACGTGACAAGCTCAATTGAATGAAATTTAAAAAAAATAGTTCTTGACAAAATTAAAAGGTAGATCACAGAAATAGAATATGACTGATAATTTAGGATAATAAATTATATTTAAGACTTTTAGAATCACAAGCTTTTGTTGTTCTCCAAATATAATTATTACATTGGATTGGATTCTTTTCTCTATTTTTATTTAACAATCTATATTACACATTTCAATTTTATTATCTAACATCTAGTAGGAACCTTTTATCTAATGATTGGAATGTTCTATCAAAATGATTTTTTTTTTTACACTACTGGGAATAAAATTAAATAGAAACATTACAAGAAATTCGTGTATCTTGATTAGTCAATAAATAAGCTTAAGGACTAACCATTTATAAAGTTTGGAAATAATACAGGCATCTAACAAGTAATTTTGTATTTAGTGGTCGAGTCAATTTTTTTTATATAATTTTGTGCTTCTGATTGGAAACGTAAGACATATATATACCTTACCGACCCATAAAACGTTTTTCTAATTACAAATTTATATATAGATAAATAATTCCTCAATTGTTTTAAAAATAATATAAATTAAATTATTATTTATTTTAAGGAGATTAGAGGAACATACATGTATAAAGGAGTAGAAGCGTTACGACGCTGATAAAATTTGTCCTCGTATATTTCAATTTAACCATATATATTAAAATAATTATAAAATTTTAGTGAGATTAATTTGTCTATTACACTTATATTTTTTCTAAAAAAAATTATATAAAATGTTGATTAATTTTACCCCATATAATTTTTTACTCCATATGAAAAAAATTATATAAAATGTTGGTTAAAAATTATATAAAATGTTGATTAATTATCAGGGCTATTCTCAAAGAATTAAACAACTTCAATTCCTAAACTCAGTCTCTGCCCATTCCTCTGTGAATTTAAAAATTACAAGGGTAAATACTATTTCATTTTTAAAAAAAATAAAAGTATTAAAATTTATGCCCGAAAAAAAATTATTCATTTTTTGACTAAGAGCTTAATTAGGATGATTGATATTTCCAACACTCAAAGTATCAATCCTGTGCAATACATACATTGCACTTTTGTGCTATGTGCATAATATGTTGTAAAGTTGAGCTGAATTGGTATTTCCAGCAAGAAAAAAAAATTATATGTTGCTTAATTTTATAATTAATTTAGATTGCGACAAATGTGAAAGAAATAAAATAAAATAATAATATCTTAATCTCTTTTTTAATATTTAAAACTAACATAAATTTATCATCATATATATATACTAGCAATAGTCCCGTGCCTTCGGCACTATGGACGATGGAATTTATCCCAAACTTTGGACAATTCAAATAATTTGTATTAAAAAGTTAAAAAATTGTCATTATTATATGAAAGTATCTATAGTAAAAAATTAATTTTTTTATAAGTAAAATGTGATATTTTCATTTTTTTTATATTAATGTGATATCTATTTATTATTAATATTAATATGAAATCTATTTATTATTAATATGGCAGCATGAGAGAGAGAGAGTTATTACCTTTTCAAACTCAGTTTCCATCCCAAGTTTTTTGAAGGGTTAGATTTATCCCAAAGTTTTGATGGTCAAGATCTTATAATATGGTTTGAGCGGGAAATTAAGTATTTTCAAAAACATTTCTGTTTTGTATAGATAGACTAGCTGGGTCCCGTGCCTCCGGACTGTATGGACAATATGATTTATCTCAAATTTTGAACGACCAAAATAATTTATTGAGTGAGCGGAAAATTTAAAGTCATTTGTATTTTATTAAATTATTATTAGATTATTAGATAGATAGATGTATTTTATTAGATAGATGTATGAACGATGGGATTTATCCCAAACTTTAGACGGCCCAGATGATTTATTAAGTGAGCGGGAAATTCAAAATCATTTGTATTTTATTAGATAGATTTTATTAGATAGATTAGTATTGAACGGTTAGATTTATCCTAAGTTTTTAACGGTCCCGATTTTTTAATAGCTTGAGCGGGAAACTTAGTTTTTTCAAAATCAATTGTGTTTTGTATAGATAGATACTAGCTAGGTCCCGTGCCTCCAGCACTGTATGGGCAGTGAGATTTATCTCAAACTTAGAACGGCCCAGATGATTTATTAAGTGAGCGGAAAATTCAAAATCATTATTAGATAGATTAGATAGATAGATGTATTTTATTAGATAGATGTATGGACGATGAGATTTATCTCAAACTTTGGACGGCCCAGATGATTTATTGAGTGAGCGAAAAATTCAAAATCATTTGTATTTTATTAGATATATATATATATATATATATATATATATATATATATATATATATATATATATATATATATATATCGTCTGCTTCTCTAGCGAACTGGAAGGAATGAACTAAGAACGAACCGGCTATAACAACGATTTTTTCGGTCGCTATAGCATAGAAAGCCGATTAATCGTATAAATTTACTATAGCCGATTTTTATGCTATAAAATCGTTACTATAACCGATTTTTATATCACTATTATATTGAACAATTAATCAATTTACCATAAAATTATCTACATGGTAACCTTTTTATATATGAAATGATTGAATTGCCCAAGTTTTCTTGAATCTTTTGTCATCTCTTGATCTTTATATATAGAAGTAACTCAATTATGAGGTAATAATAAAACAAAGTAGCCTAAGTCTGGATTTATCATATGTGGAAGACCACACACATGCCACAATAATACATCCACTTAAAACATGACACGTAACAAAACTAATGGAATTAGCTGACGTGGCTAGAAACTAGTCAGTGTTGTAAATAAATACTTGTTTCCTTTCACATAAGATCCTAGCCTTCAAGAAAATAACAAAAAATAAATCCATGAGAGAGAAAATATTCGCCCCACAAATCTAATCTGTTGATCAGCAACCAAATTGGAGTACATACATTTATTTTTATGAAACCCTGGAGTTTTTTGTATGAAACCCTAGCAAGAAATTGCTCTTGTTTTGTTGAATTTTAGAGACAGAAAATAGAGGGTTTATATGCGCAGTAAACCTTTATTGAGCATCAAATGAAACCCTAAACCTAGGCCTAATTCAATGCCATCTTCACCAAGGAACAGTCAGTTGCCGCCATTGAAGAAGCGCCAGAGCTTGCCAGACTTTGTTTCAAAAGACCAACAAGACGCTCTAAAGCTGCTTGTTCTCAAAATGCGACTTCATTCTCCCTCCACTTCAAGCACTCCCCCTACTGATTCTGACGAAACCCAATTGGAAAATTTAGAAATTAATGTTGGTTCTGGGCCAGATTATACTTCCTTATTGTCCGACCAGATTTTATGTATTATTCTATCTAAGATGCCGGAATCTCAACAAATCCCCAACTCACTAGTTTGCAAGCGCTGGGAGAAACTCAGTGGCAGGTTAATTCATTCTCTTAAGCTATTAGATTGGGAATTTCTTGAGTCGGGTCGGTTAATTTATCGTTTCCCTAATTTAACTGATGTTGATCTTGTTAGAGCTTGTATTAAATCGCCGCGTAATTCAGGGATCTTGTTAAGTCATAGGTTTGTATTGGTTCACTTAAATTCAGGGGTTTCAAATGATGGGTTTATTAGGAAACACGATTTGTTGGATTCGGGTTTGATTGATCAGGGGATTCGGGTTCTTGCTGGAGGGTGTTTGAATTTGAGGAAGCTTGTGTTAATAGGTGTGAGTGAAGAAGGGTTGACCTGTGTTGCAGAGGAGTGCAAGACTTTACAGGAGCTGGAGTTGCACTGTTGTTTGGATTTTGTTTTGAAAGGGATTTCGGGGTGCCAGAATTTGCAGATTCTGAAATTGATTGGTTGTGTTGATGGGTTTTATGATTCAGTGATTTCGGATATTGGGTTGACTATTTTGGCTCAAGGTTGTAGGCGGTTAGTAAAGCTTGAGCTAGTTGGTTGTGAGGGGAGCTTTGATGGAATCAAAGCTCTTGGCCAGTGTTGCCAAATGCTGGAGGAGTTGACCCTTTGTGACCATAGGATGGATGGTGGGTGGTTAGCAGCGCTGTCGTATTGTGCAAATTTGAAGACTTTGAAGCTTCAGTCTTGCAAGAATATTGATACAAGTCCAGGTCCTGATGAGTATCTGGGTTCTTGTTCTGCTCTTGAAGAATTGCATTTACAGCGCTGTCAGTTGCGGGATAAGCAAGGTGTTAGAGCATTGTTTCTAGCTTGTCGATCTGTTAGAGAGCTTGTCTTTGAGGATTGCTGGGGATTGGATAATGCTACATTTGGAAATGCAAGCATTTGTAGGTATGGTCTTAAACTTCATTTACTTCATGTCTAACTCACCTTATATAAGAGTATTATTTTAAGGAGGTTACTATTGATAAGATATGTTACTGAGTGTTTGGGTTTTACCTTTTCTTCCTGTCTTCTGCTGTTAATTTTGCTGGTAGCATGACAATGAAAAGTTTAAGAAATGGGTTGCCTTTTCAGTCAATTTTATGAAGAAGAAATTATATAGTTACTTTTACACCTAAATTGAATTCATTTGCTTGACTAACTGAAAAAAATCACATTAAGGTGGAGTGAAAAAATGTAGTTATCTGCTTAACAAGTGTTTTCTCATTTGGAAAGCTAATTCAACTGATTATGTTCCCTCATAAATCTTGCAATGATGAAAGTTTGTCATTATATTTGGAATCTTAATTTTGTCACAACCAAAAGATAGTTGTCATTATAAAACGTTGAATTAAAAAAAAATGCACTCTTGACTTCTTCTACACCAACTATTTTACACGACTTACAGAAACCATGAAGCGGTATGGTAACGATAATATGGATTTACTGCAGAAGTCTATATTGAACTAATAGCCTATACTTTAATGTTTTGTAATCTTACTGGAGGCCAACTGCAATTACCAGAGTAAAAGACATGGCTATTTAACAAGGTATCCTAGTAAAGAGGCCAAAAACTTTGCAATGGAGTGGATAGGATATAGTCTAAACATGACAACTGCTGCTATTTAATGCTAACTCCGTTTCAGAATATAAGAGGCATTTTGACTTTTGAAAGTTGGTCTAAATCTTGGAATTAGTAGTACTCCACTTTTTAGATAATTTACAATATTCGTAATTCTACAGGCTAAATTAAATGAATTCATATCAATTTTGAATTAGAAAAAGTTTTATATTGAGTTCAAATAGTCAAAATAGCTCTTATATTTTGGAGCTGTCTTTTTATCCTTGTATGGGATTGATAACTAGAAGAAATATTAGTATAACTTGATAATTCTCTACCTTACTTCAATTCTTGAACTTAAGTGCTGATTTTTCTTTTTGTAGGAGAGTAACGCTTCTCTCTTTGGAGGGGTGCTCATTACTTACAGTGGATTGTTTAGACCCAGTAGTTCTATCTTGGAAAGAGCTTAAGAGGCTTAGAGTAGTTTCATGCAACAATATAAAGGACACTGAAATAACTTCAGAACTAGCAGCATTATTTTCTGTTTTGAAAGAGTTAAAATGGCGCCCAGATTCCAGATCTCTTCTGTCATCAGGTCTAGCGGGAACTGGAGTTGGACAGAAAGGTGGTAGATCCTTCCAGAGGAAGTGAATTTTCACCTGCTATTTGATGATGAGAATTCGGGCATCAGCTGAACAAGGTATCTGCTGATTTACCTGACAACAGCAATAGGTATTGGTTTTACATGTATAGTCACAATACATCCTCAAGCAGCAATTCTTCAGCTCACACTTCCAAAATGGTCATTGGATGGGTTGCTAATAGATAACACTGGTTCACCTTTTCTGGCTTATTGAAAGTCTGCCGAAGGGAACTGCACCATTTTTGGCTTATTGAAAGTCTACCAAAGAGAACTAGTGAGTAAGCATTCGCCCTAAATGTTTGTGGACTACCCTGTTGATCAAAATCTAGTTTGTAACTTGTTATGCCATTGAAGTACTCTAGGAGTGGCAGTGTTTCCATGATAGCCCCGTAAGTTAGTACACTGATTTCTTCACATCGAGTAGCTGTAATGAGTATCGAGTACCTTGTTGTACACTGTACCGGCTTCCCAATTATTGCAATGAAAAGTTTAGAATTTAGTCTGCGTTCTGCAACTGCTCTGTTTCTCTTGTTTGTAATTCCAATTTGGATGTCACAACCACCTTTAAGAAAGACATAGTTGTAATTAGACTGGGTTGAAGAACTTTATATTACTCTTGAAATATAGAAAGTTAATTTGATGTTGTATGGCATTCTAACAACAGTAGTTTGAATGTTAATTTCTGGCTTGATATTGGTATTGTAATATTTGACCCTTATTTCAGACATCCGTTAGTAGGTTGTATTTTAAGGAGTTTGTTCTGTATCCTTAAGAATAAGGAGTAATATAAAGAAGAAAAATGAACAGAGATGAAAAAAAAAAATTAATATGTGCCCGCCTGTAATTTGGGATAATTTGTGTGAACAGATAACAAGGATGGTAGGTGAACGATGATAAATATGAATATATTTCTATATAAAAAATTAATATTTTATTTTTCCCATATTAATAGTAAGTGGGTCCCATCTTTACAGATTCGTATGAAAAAAATCATGATTTTAACATATAGAAATATCAGTTTTCTTATTTTAATTACAAACTACTGAAGTGGCATACTCCACCAAAGCATATTGTGTGGGGCCAAAGACTACATTGAAATAATTTATTTATCAATATGCTGAGGTGTTTTAAAATGTTTGTAAAATAGTTTGTGTCTGTAGCATTACTCTATTATTATATTATTATTAGTATATTTTGAAAGGGATGTACTATATTATTGATATTATAATACATACTATATTAATTTTATTTCCATAAACTATTATTTTTGTATAATTATATATTAATTTATTTTCATATATCTAATATAACAGTTCATGTCTTTTATGGTTATTTTGCACAATCTGTATTTAGTTCATATATCTATATTTAATTCATGAATTATTTTTTTATTTTTTTGGGAATCAAATAATAAGATTATTTGGGTTCTAAATTTCAAATACCACGTTTTCTAATTAAATTAAAAAGAGAAAAAAATGGAAAACTTGGGGTCCCATGAAAGTGGCCCCACTTAGCTTATGTGGCGTAAAGTGATTGGTTTGGGATATGTGGCCTCCTCTTCTTTATACCACGTATAAATTGCGTCAAGTAAAAAGGAGGAGAAGGATACGTTTACTGGTCAGGACTCTTTCTCTCTCCCAAAAGGCCGGCGATCTGAAATCTAGAGAGAGAAAAATTGCTCCCCTTTACTGCAAGACTAAGGTGAATTCTCGCTACCACATGAATGTAATTTTGATTATATATGTGTGAATTGTGTTTCTGATTGTTGATTTAGTTTGTCGTTATTAGTTTAATGGCAAGATCTAGTTTTTTTAGGTGTTTAGGGTTTTTCGTTTAGTTGTTTTTGATGCATTTGTTAGGAGCTATAGATCTACTTTCAGATCTGAGTAGATGTGAAAATCTGATGGCATGTTAAACAATTCTTGTTTTTTCTTTTTGATCTCACTCGAATTTTTGGGTCTGGTTAGGGAAATAGTACTGAAAAGAAAATGTTTTTTTTTCTATCAAATTGTTTCATCCGGAGAATAAAATTAAGAGTGAGAATTTTAAGAAAAATGCCAAGGTTCTGTAAGAAGGGAAAAGGTAATGAAATTTGTAGCACTTTTGTCTTATTGAGCATAAATTAGGTGGAAATTATAGTGATTTCTGCTATCTGTGATAGGTTTCTGATGATTAATCTGTTTAATTTTATTGGTTTCTTGAATTGGTTCTGTGGAAGATTGTTCATGGTGTAATAAAGGTGAAAACTGCCAAGTTGAAGAGTTGAATATATTAATGAGTAATTTATTTTTATGTCTGATGAATTTTGCTTCTGCTACATGTATGAACAAAAGAAGGGGCTTCTAAAAGTTTTAATCTTCATTCATACTGAGATACCAACTACACTACTACCCTTTCTTTTTCTTAATATTTTTTGAAGTTTGTGAATTTGGATTTCCTTTTGCATGTAATTTCAAAATGTAACAGGTATTTATGTTGATTGCTATGATTTTTGTGTTTTTTTAATAAATGTGGGTAGATTTCTGTGTAGCTTCATATATGTATAGATTTACAAGATGATCAACTTTATAACACAATGACAGTTTAATATTATGGGACATGTAAACTTTATTTAGTCAGAGTAATAGACCTAATGGTTCGAACAAAATGTTATTTATGTTGATTACTTCACTTTTTATGGCCACATGTAAACTGGAAATTGATATTTCCACAAGTAAATTTTTGATACTTCCACAAGCTCCTACTCACATCACATGAATAGTAAGTGTGATCCACACTCATGTGAGAGAGTACCTTGTGGAACTAACACTTTCATTTGTGGAAATATCAATTCTCTATAAACTTTGAGAAGTACTTCCTCATTGATGTCTTTTGCTCTTTGCTGCAATACTTTAGTAAGTGCTCATTATTAATATTGGTTCTTGAATTTTACTTTTTGTCCCTTAGTATCTCTTATTATAAAACCTCCAGCTTAGCTTTTTGTAACCGCTTTTTGGTGTAATTGGGTCACATCTTATCCTAAAAATTTAGGAGTAACTTATTTCATTAATTTTATGCTGCAATACGTTAGTAACTGCTCATTATTAACTTGTTTCTTGAATTTTACTTATTGTCCCTTGGTAATCTCTTATCATAAAACCTCCAGCTTTTTGTAACCGCTTTTTTGTGTAATTGGGTCACATCTTATCCTAAAAAACAGTTTTAACTTATTTCATTAATTTTATACCTGTAAAGCAGTTATCAATTCAATTAAAACTCGATACAACTTCCTATGCTCCCTTTTCTCTCGCACAACTTTACTCTTTTCCTATTTTTTTCTCACGTGCGGTGCACGTGTGCGTGGAGACTGGTTACATGTGAATTGAACCCTCAAAAATCACATCCAAACTAGAGATACTGTGTAATGTTTTAGCTGTACAAAATTATTTTTTTACCCGTGCCCTTCTGAAGTATCACTTTCGTGCTTTAATTAAAATTTGGAAGAAAACTTCTGGGACAGCCTAGGTTGCGAGGTAATGTCACCGCCTATCAAAGCTTAGGCGTTTTGACTATTATGAAATAGTGATATTGAGGTTGTTGATGCTTCTATACTGTAAGCTAATTTTGTTCACTTGAAGAAACTGCTTCAGTTTTACATTATATGTTAATTCGGGAGTCATTATTACTTTCCTACGATATCGTGCATATGTTTGTTTCTCTTCCTTGTGTAGTCACATTTCTTTATGTTTGGTCAGTGACTTGGATGATATTAAAAGTGTTTTGTTCTAAATTCTTAAATGTTAGGTACAGAAATGGCTTTGAATGGAGGAGCTCCCCAGAGAGGAAGTGCAGCAGCATCTGCTGCCAACCTGCGCCGGAGGAGGACAACAAGTGCTGGTGGTGCTGCTGGAGGAGCTGGTGGAAACATGCTCCAGTTCTATACAGATGATGCCCCTGGTCTTAAGATTTCTCCTAATGTTGTTCTTGTCATGAGTATTGGTTTCATAGCCTTTGTTGCTATTCTCCATGTCATGGGTAAGCTTTACTTTGTTGGTAGAGAGGCTTAAGAAAGATACCAAGTTGTTGACGGTATACTTTGTTGTTAGGTTTATTTTGTACTTTTGATTGTCCGATGGCAATGGGAATTTATTTTTTTGGTTAATAGTAAGCATCGGATTGTAATGTAGTTGGCAATCTTGTTACCTTTTTTGTCCATCATTTATAGAATACAAGAATTCATCCCCCACTCTTAATCGAATTCTTTCTACACTGTTTTAGTAATGTTTTGTTTAGCACATTGATTTTTTTCTCTTTCTGCCTTATTACTATGAATAAACAAACAAGTCATGTTAAATACAACACATCCAATCTCAGGATGGATTGATTTGGTAAAACTCCATAAACCAAATGACATGGTAACTGCATGGATCAGTACCCAAAGGACAATTGCCTCTCGTAGTGAATTAAAATTTTAAATGAATTCTTTACCATGGACATTATTTCTGGGCTTTAGGAAAATTGACATACTTGCACAAAAAATAACTGGCAAGAATTTTTGAATTTCTTTTCTTTTTTAAGAGTAATAGCTCCATCAATTTGGACATAACATATATAAGATAAAAGTAGGAAGAAAGAGACCCTCTTAGGTGGTGTTTGATAAAACTGAGTATTAAGACTTGAACAGTTTAGACGTCTAAATAATATAGAACATCTAAATAGAATTGTATCTGAATAAAAAAATGTTGTTTGATAATTATTTTTTCAAAATATCTGAATAACATGTTTTTACTATTTTAACCCTCTTCTCATTCTCCTTCTTCCTCCTCCTCCCCCATCCGGATCATCCCCGCCCCATCCCACCCCTCCTCTCCTCCCCCACCCTGCCCCACCCACCTCCCTCCGCCCTCGCCCTCGCCCCTGCCCCTTACTCAGATTCATCGAATTGTGAGCAAGAAGGCTTACGGGAACACAGAGATCGGAGGTGAAATCGATGGAATTAGAGCAATGGAACTGCGGCTCCATTAAGGTGTCGACGACGGAGGAGGTGGAGGATGAATTGTTTGGATATTGAGAGAAATTATTAGGGGGGTGGCGGTGGTCGGAATCAGTGGTGGTGGTGGCGGAGGAGTAGATTTGGTCGTTGGAGAAGTCTAGAAGGTCGTCAATTCGGAAGAAATTCGACGCCGTGAAACCGTACATGTCCATCTCCGATGTACAAACTCTGCTCAGTTGAAGTAGTAGTTGTACTTCTCTCTGTTAGAGCTTGTAACTAGAGAGCGGAGAAAGAGAGGGTTAGGGGGTTGAGAAACAGACTGGAGAATTGGATTTGGTATGTTGGTAATATTGAAAATTGATAATATTGAAGAGGGTATTTGTGTCTAAAAAATAACAAAGTCATTAAGAGGCATGTCTGAATAATTTAGATTTGATTTTCTATCTCAACCATTTAGAGGCATTAAGAGGTAACAAAAAAATAAACAAACAACATTTATCCTCTTAGCGAATAAGAGGTGGTCTATTAAGATCTCTCAAGAGGTAAACAAACAGCACCTTAGTCTTAAAAATAAGAGTAAATGTGTGTTCTTCACCAAGGAAGCTCGGCTAAATCTCTTTGGTTCACACTTAAAAGTAAAAGGTTAAACTTCCTTTTATCCTAATGTCTTGAAAGCTGATTGAGAACTTTGCGTTGGAAAGCTTCTGTTTCACCCACCTCCAACAAGTTCGTCTTGGGGGCAGCTAAGCACGAAAATTTGATTGAAGATAATGGATGTATTTTTATATATTTTGTAGTAGTCAAAGTTCTCTTATATAAGTCTTTATTTTTCGTCCTGGACCTACCAAAATCTGATGAAAGGCACTGCCTGGGAGTTCTCAAAAGTCTCCTATATCCGGCCTACAATGAACCTAGTCAGTTCAGTTTGGCTACTTTTAAGTAATAATTGAGAAGTTCCTTGATATATCATCCATCACAAGAAAGAAAGTTTTTATGGGTTGGCGTCACCGACTATTTATACTAGTTTCACCTCAATGGATGTGGAGATCGCTTTGGATCCTATGACTACAAATTAACATCTAGAAAAATCTATACAACATTATAGACATGTAGAATAGTTACTACTATTATTATACAAGAAAAGTGAAAAATATTCTAGAGGCTCTTCCGTCTAGTTTTGTGAATACAAGTGAACTCACAGGAGTCAATTTGGGCATAACACAAGTACTCTAAATTGCAAAAGTGCGGAGACCATAAAAACAAGTCATATGACCTTCAACATATAAAACGGAATTCAGAACAGTAAACCTAACGTACTTCAGAAGTTGGAAACAAATCCTATCCCAGCACTTTTGCAACCAGTTTATTTGCAGCCATCCTCGTGCAGAATATTTTCAAGACATTGCGAGCATATAAAAAGAATAGACAAGTAAATCGAAACAAGATTTAACCCGGGCCAAAAAACGATTCAACCAGCAAAATTCTTGATGAACATACAGAAACTCCACACTATGTTTGGTGAAGTTAAAATAACTTTACAGAACATCTAGCACTAAAATTTTCATAACAAAAACTCCACAACAGACTGTTTGGTGAAGTAAAAATAACAAAAGGATAGATGGATGGAGTCACAAGTAATCATCTTACAACAACAGAAGTGCTTTATTTCTAGTCAATACAACAGGATAAATAGCAGAGAAACAAAAAATTTAGTGCATGTCGGATAACCCACCGGAGACCACTCCTTCATCCACCGGTTTTGGGCCCCCACATGATCTAGAGACCGACTCAAAGAGCTTTTCAATCTCGGGTGCACACCTTGTAAAAGACCGACTCCAGAAGTTGTACCTAGGATTCTGCTCAAGAAGCACGAGTTGGATTTTAGGGAAGGAAAAAAAACTTTAATTTAGTTATAGTAACTTGCACACTGATTGAAAGAGAATGTATACCTTTATAAGCTCAATGAACGTAATTAGAAGCCCCCACGGATGAGGCCGATTAACGATTAGGCGCTCCAATAGAACTCTAGTGATTTGCTCCTGGATTACTTCCTGCTACAAAAATGGAGGTCACATGACTATCCTTATTTAAAAGATGATTTAGAACAACAAATTTTAATACACGATCAGTAAGCAAGTGTACCAATACATCAAATGTAGAAAAAAAATAATTAAAAAAGCATACTACCTCCCGTTCCAAATTATAAGATGATATTATCATCGACTTTTGGGACATTATCAAACTCAAAATAAAATTGAGATGATTTATTAAAAATTATGCAAGTAATAAATCTTTCAATGAGAAGTGATTTTTAGTAGTTCACAGCAGTCATTGTATAGACTAAAATTAATGGAATCCATGACATTTTTGAGTCTGAAAATGTCTTAAGTTGACTTTAAAAAGTGAATAATGATCTTATATTTTGGAACGAAGAGTATATAAAACAAATGGCAAAACTAATTATTTAACCACTATAGTTGACACCTTTTATTTATTAGTTGACACCTTTTATTTATTGTACTACTGAACTTTTATTTTTTCAAATTACACCACTAAACTAATTAAAAAAAACAATTGGGTCATTCTGTTAAATTGACTAAACGTCTGTTAAATTGTTTCATTTTTTTCCTACGTGGCTGGTAAAAGAAAAAGGAAAAAGAAAAGAAAATTTGAAGAATAATATTTTTGTAAATACTGTTATTATGAGGTCAAAAAATGAATAACACATAAAAAAGTAAAACATAAAATTAAAAATACTTTCCTTTTCTAAACTAAAATATAAAAATTAATCACCCAAACAAATTTCAGCAAGAAAAATTCCCAATTCTACCTTCTTCACCTCAAAATTAAAACCCTAACATTTAAACAATCCCTCTACATTCCTTTTCAGTACAAGGAGATGAACAACAATCCAAAACAAATTACAACCCAAATGTTCAGACCAAGATTCGTCACCGTGTGTTTAAAGGATTTGGGCCGCCGCTGAATTCTTCTTCATCTTCCTGCCCATCTTCTTCGGCATCAGCTATTTCCCAAATCGGCATCATCTTATCTTGATTCCCACCATCATCTCCTAATTCCTCCAGTTTCATGCTCTTTTCTTTAAATTTTGATGGGCTAATTTGGCTTTTCATTCCTTATATCAATTGATGAAAACCCATTTCCCTCTCATTAGTCTCATACTTCTATTTAGATTAATCCATGTTTCTAAACCAGTTCATGCACTTCTTGGAATCAATTCACACATTAAGAAGGAAAGCTCTATTTTTTAACGGTGTATTTTTGTAACAACAATGACATCAATTGTTATCCATTCGGAACTAACTTATTCAACACTGTCACTAATTCAAGCGGGGGATTGATGATGAATTGGGGGAGATGGAGATGGATGAAAGCTATGTCCCGTTCCTTCTCCGTCACTAATCAACAAGAAGAAAGTGATGAGCCGGATGGGGTAAGAATTTCGCTATCGCCGGAGGTGAGTTCTTTGATGTTGGTTCATGATGATTCAGGGGTTCCACGGAGGTGTTACTAATACTGGGTGATAAAAAAGAAAGTGAAAGTATGAATATATTAAATCACGTAAGCACAGTACAACCCATGTTATTTTCTGTTCTTTTCCCTTTTTCTTTTACCACGTTGAAAAAAACATGAAACAATTTAACAGACGTTTAGTCAATTTAACAAAATGACCCAATTGCTTTTTTTTAATTAGTTTACTGGTGTAATTTGAAAAATTAAAAGTTCAGTGGTGTAATAAATAAAAGGTGCCAACTATAGTGAGAAATCATTAGTTTTGCCTAAAACAAATTGAACATTGGTATGGACAAGTAGTAAATAGTGATGAGAAATAAAAGGAAAATAAAAAAAACAAAAGAAAAGAAACAATTTTCATTTGGCTGTCGAGAAAATTATAATAGGAAAAGTAAAGATAGAGATATGAGCACCCTTGCAAGATAAGACATCATTGCCATTTGCTAAGACCATGGAAACTATCTACCATGTTTTGCATTCATTACTAACCACATCCATTTTTCATCACAGTTCAATATAAAATCTTAATAATCAATGTATAAATAACTTAATCATTCAGCAAACAAGAAACGAAAAGAGGGAACACAGTTACCTGATTTGATTCGGCAAACAAATAAAGTAGGATGAAGGAAAAGTAATGTGTATGATTGTTTGGATAACGTAGTTGGTTAGCAACCGCATTCAGAAAGAGGTAGCGCCCTTCTGTGTCAAGGTCTGCAATTAACGTCTGAAATATGTCCAAAGCAGCACCCACCAAAAACACAGCCAATGGAACACCCGCCTGTGCATGAGGCGGAGTTCTCGCCTGCAGCTGCTGTATAGCCTACAGTATAGTACATTCCAGATTAGGTTTATAAAGACAGTTTTCATGGGCAATGGGGGTTGTGTGGGTGGAAATGGGATTATGGAATTCATTAAGCAAAGAGTGCAATGTTCACTTTGTTCAATTAACTTCGCTCTATTACTAATTATTTTAGGGGTTTACATTTAACCTTCTATTGTATGAACTACCAATAGTACACCTAGCTTAATCAAAAAACCAAGAAACGACAAGCACGTCTAAGAGATTACCTAAATAGATTGTGTGAAAACCGCAGAAACACCCCAGTGCATATAAGAAGGATACAACATCCGCTAACGACGTTGTTTTGATCCAAAGATTCTAAACAAAAAAGAAATGCTTGCTACGATTAATATTCGAAGTACGCTTCCCCTGCTTTTACCCCTGCAAAGAAACGATATCCCATCTCTCTTCTCTCCATCTGAATATTCGATTCTCTCTGTGAAAAAGGTAACGCTGGAATTCTCTCTTTCACCATTTTCGCAATCCAGTGAGGCGGTAGATCTGGTCATAGTATCGCCAACAACCATTGATTCTCTATGAGCATTGCAGACGACTATGGAGGACAGTGAAGGAAGGGATTCAATTTTAGAATTTGGGGTTTCAATTTTAGGTCTAGGTTTCAGATTAGGGTTCATAATTAAGGCTTAGGGTTTATTTAGGGGTTAGATTGAATCTACGAGGGTTAGGAACGTATTGTGTATGCTGGCTAGATAAGTCGTGTTGTACTGCCCGTAGCCTGCCTCATAGATTATAGATACTCTATTCCAGTGTTCTAAAAATCCCCGCCTAGGTCTAGGCGCTAGGCCCCCCTGAAGCCTCATCTAGGCCCAAGGCGACAAAAAAATCCCTTCAGAAAATTAGGCGGAGCCTAGACGGAGAGTTTTTTTTATTTTAATAACTACCCAAATCAGGTCTTGATATATTTATTTTTCTAATGATTTACCATATTCATAATACAGGTTGTAGTATATCAATCACAACAAGAAGTGAACAAAATATGGATATGTGTTTGAACTTTAAATAAAGACCTTTATCATCTTTATTATAGATTGTTTTGCTTTTATATTATTGTTTTGTTTGGATAAATGTGAGATAAAATATTAAAATTAGCTTAAAATAAAAAATCCCGCCTAGGCCCCTCTCGGCCGGCTGCCTCCCGCCTAGCGCCTTTTAGAACATTGCTCTATTCAAGCATTCATTTCTTTCACGTTCATTATCTTCTTCGATAGTAGAAAACTCATAAAAAACAGAGATATTTTTACTTCAAGCTTTTTTCGAAGGTCTATATACAGACATTCTTGGATTAAATCAAATGACATGTTAGGGCGGATTAAACGAAAACAATTATTTGATTATTTCAGTATTTCTGTGAGGGGCCAACTTCTTTGACAGCTGAAAAGCTGAAAGACTGAAAGTTAGATAGCTTCCTAATCATCAAACAGGACTTCTATTAAAGATTTTCCGATGATAGCTCCCATGAGAGGCCAACATTTTTAAACATGAAAGTAGATGTTCCTCGACTAACAAACAAGTGTATATCACGAAATCTGTCCACTTCAAGCTTCTTTGATGGTTTCTAGGTGGTGTCACTTTTATCTATTCCCTCGCTTGGTTAAAAGACATCCCAATACATTTAGTTGCACGTGCTCTTGTAGTTTCTATTAAAAGAATTTATCGTCCTTGCAAGTATGTGCTAATGATGAAAGTTGCACATAAAAGCAAAAGAAATGCTCCATACCTGCATTCCAACATAAAGTACAAGGGAGTTGATCAGAGGTACATTGTAACGAGTCCCAGCTCGAGCAGCATCGTTGGGGGGAAGTAGCAGTTTTTGCTTCAGTTCAGAAAGAAACGAAGACCCCTGTTGCCTCGTCTACAGGAAATATTAAAAGCAGAGAATATGCATCAAGGAAGAATACACATGGTACAACAATTTTTTTTGCTGAAACTTGGTTTCTGCGTGCAGGTTGGTCTTGATGAATTTATCATAGTTTCACTATTTTAAAACGAACAAATTAGTCAACCAAAAACCCACATACCTTCAGGTATTCATCAATGTCACCCTTAATCTGCTTTGCTTTCAGAGCTGCATCGACCTCCGACAGAATGCGTGGGGACTGAGTAATCTCTGCTAGCAGATCAATCTAGCCAAGTAAAAAGAAAGGGATAAGTTTTGATTGCAAAACAAATTAAATTTAATCATCTTTGACCAGTAAGACACCTTTAAGTTGGGAGTGGATGGATCTGGTAGCCTCATATTGCGAGGAAATGCGCTGAGAATTATATTTCGCATCTGTATACAACTTGGAGGAATAACATCACAGAAGCTGAAATGATAATCACAAAGGAACTCTGGGAAATCATGAAGTAGCACTAGCAAAACCCTGAGAGAGCCTTTATACAGAAAATGAACCTGAACAGAGATGGGGAAATATTAGGCACTATTCACTGACAGTAGAAATGGAGCCAGAAACTCAGAACACCAGCAAGTATAAGATGCAAACCGGCTCTCCAAGTTCAGCATTTCTCAGGAATGGCTCCAAGAACTGGAACAAGTCTACCAACAAACGTTGAAAAAAAGGCCAACCCTTCTGAGGATTTCCGGTGAGCAATTTTGGCATGAAACTTCTGTGACTCACAAGCTCAAGCCACGCAAAGCTAAAAGATTTTACAAAATTAGTGATGACAAATTCAGGAAAAAGAGGCAATAAAAGAAAAGGAAAAAAGAAGCCGGTATTAGAACCTTCTATATTGCAATATTGAAAATTTAATTAACACATCTGGTAAGATACTTGTTACAAGCATATCAGCCATATGCAAATATCATGACCTAGAACAACAAACATCGAGACACCTCGGCATACTAACCTGAATGCAGGAACTTTAAGTGGCTGCAGTGCATGGAATGCATTCGCCAATGCTGTCAAAACCTAAGTGCACACAGCAAATTTAATACAAAAATAGATGCCACAATGACAACTAAAATTGCGACAACAATGGCAAAAAATACGTCCATATACCATACCTGCAAATTTGCACCATCAGAGACAGGCTCCAAGGTAGTCAGGTCGAGCAGCCAGTTGATGAACAACCTGAAATATGGCCTTGGATTGAAAGAAGTTTTTTTCTCCTCTGCATCTTTCTGAATAAATCTCACAGTCACCGCCAGAACCTAAATAAATACCACATATATAAAAAGAATATAACTCACACAAGCAAACAAAGAGCTTCAACAGATATTTAGTTTGGAGTCAAACCTTAGACAATAAAGATAGTTTACTTGATCCCTGGTCCACAGGATAAAACTAGAAATACAAACAAGAAGAAAGTGAAGACAAGGAATATATAGCTGGAAACCAACAAATTCTAGTTGTCAAAATCAATTAAACTACCTTCAGTACTGAAACAACGAGGGCAGCATAAATATCAATAGCAAGGAAGGATAGTGGTTGTGGTTGTTGATGTGATTGTAGAGTACCAGAACTTATAACTTCAGAAGATAGACAGTGTGAAACCGAGAGTTCCTGCAGTAAAACAAACAGTTTTAACTCCCAATTCTCGTAATGGTGTGGTTCAAAAATTTTCAAGCAAAGAGGAAAGAGAAAATATGGGGATGAAAAGGCACCATGAGACGACGGAAAAATCGATCAGACATATCATCCCCTTTCAAAAGTCCACTTTGCAGCAATTGTAAGACAAAGTGAGCACACGCTGCATCGTTAGCTCCAGGAAGTTCACATATCCGATACCATTCCGCAAACAGCATTGAGACCTACAAAAAAGGGAAGACCATGTAAAAATAAGAAAAATACACTTAATAAATTACAAAGTATTAGTGGTTTTTCCAGCTAGAGCTTCGGAAAATTAAATCTATTCCCACCTCCTGCAATCATCTGGCTATATCAAGAGCAAGTCTCTCTAAAACCTTAACGTGGTAGAGTTTGCCATGTGATGACAAAAAAGAGTCCAGATTGGCAGTAATTGCCAACTAAAACCATTGATATTCCCACCTACTAATGATGTAAGTACCAGTTCCCCATCCCCCACCTCCCGGGCCAAAAAAATAAAATAATAAAAATTATAAAGTTGCTTTCATCTCTGATAAGTCAAAATTCGAAAGGAATAATCAGATGCACACTATGCTTCTGCCCATTTCAATCCACTTATATGTTTAACACGAAACCAATTCCTACCTGCTCACGAAATCCAATTGGATCCGGTTCCATGGAATCCAAAACATTGTACTCTTCACGGCTTGCTGCAGAGTGACCAGTAACCTGTTTCATCAAAAATAAAATGTAAGATCCATTTTATCATATATATATATATATATATATATATATATATATATATATAAAGCCCCGACACATGACTTGTTGCAGCCACAAGCTAAGGGGAAAAGACTGGCACTACTAATAACCTTTTTGTCTCTAGAATGTCTATCCTCTTTTCCAACAGTAAGACCCGATAAACTAGCAGGACTTGTAGCTGGATTCCTAGCAACGTCAACCAGCTGTTGTAGCGACTCTGGAGATCCAGGCCTTGCTGCAAGCTGCAGTTAAAAGTCATTAGATTGTAAAAATAAAAATACAGACAAATTTGAAAACATAATGAATAGAACAAACCTTCGCCAGTGCATCAACGAGATGATGTAGTTCTGATATGACTTTTGAATCGTTAACCACCAAAGTTTGAATGAGGCAAATCGCAAACTCCGTGGCAGCCTCTGCACAATATATGCAACTAGTTGGTGCTATAAATCTATACAATGAATATGTAGGAAAGAAGTATTTGATACTTGTACATACTGTTCCTTCCTGCATCAAGAAGCTTTGACATTTGAACATTATACTCTGCAAGATTGAGTAATTCACTGCGAATAAGGCCAACGGTGATATCTGTGTTGAATTTTCGGTCTTCGTCGGAGTAAATTATCTGTTGCCAAGAATTCCATGCCGTGTAGGGAGATTAATAATAATATGTAGATCTTAGCAACATTGTCAAATTCATAAAGACGTGACCGAAATTTACAATCACAAAAATTGTCAAACTACATTTGGGCCAAAAGCAGTTCTATGATTCACAAAGCCTAGTAAATAAGACATCATATTCCAAAATAGACATAACAATAACACTTTGATTAACCCACTTCCCCAAACAATAACATTATAGCTCCACTTCTACCGTAGTGAAATCATAAGAACATAAACAAGAGAGATTTAAGTACCAGGCAATATTACCTTTGACAGTAAGGGCTTACATCCATTTAAATAGAGCAATATGAACATTATTACTACTGTTCATACATAACACTTGACTACTTGAGACATGATTATGTAATTCAACCGCTAAAAAGTTCATGGACAAGATATTGTTTTTTTTGCCTCTTTCTGGTATATCCATAGTTCTAAAAATCCCCGCCTAAGTCTGCCTAGGCGCTAGGCCCCCTTTGGTGACTCGCCTAGGCGCCATGCCTCCCTGGCGCCTCATTTAGGCCCAAGGCGGCAAAAAAAATCCTTCCAAAAAATTAAGCGGGGCCTAAGCAGAGAGGTTTTTTTATTTTAATAACTACCCAAACCAGATCTTGATATATTTATTTTTCTAATGATTTACCATATTCATAATACAGGTTGTAGCATATCAAATCACAACAAGAAGTGAACAATATCAAGTCAAAATAGATAATTTTATTATAGTTGTAATTTTTTGAACTTGTACCAACTTCAAATTATATAAATGATGATACATTTGTAATATTTAATTTAATTCAATATAATTCTTAAATTTATATTAGTTTCTTGAGTTTAAAATAGAATTAAATTCTTGAAATTTTAAATTTTATTATTTAATAGCAATCTTGTTTATGAATAAAATTAAAATATGTTTGAACTTTGAGCAATTACATGTTTGTGTTTGAACTTTGACATTAACAATATGGATGTGTTTGAACTTTAAGCAAAGACCTTTATTATAGATTGTTTTGCTTTATATTATTGTTTTGTTTGGATAAATATAAGATAAAATGTTAAAATTAGCTTAAAATTAAAAAAACATCTAGGCCCCCTGGCCGCCCGCCTAGTTCCTTTTAGAACATTGGGTATATCAAAAGTAGCCTCAAATTCTTCCTAAATAGAGTACGCTGTTTGCAAATTAGACACCATAATGCACTTGATCTCCTCTTCTATTGACTAAAGTAGTAGTAGTAAGTGGATGCTGCAATAAACTTTTAGCACTCTAAGAATATCCTGGTGGCAGTAATCTTAGAACTATATCATACCTCACGCACCTAACACCGAGTCATGCTGATAATAGATGTTGGGTTGCATATATTCAGAAATTGCAAATGCAGCTGGACACAGCAGGTAACATGCTTGTTGGATAAGACTTGAATCAATCTCTCTAATAATTGTAAATTATACCCTTCTGCTGCTCACTATTTCAGGTATCGTGTTTTTCTTGGCAATAAATCAAGAACCATGAATAAAATATAGTAGAAGGGGATGCACATTGCACAATATCTTCATAAGTGGTCCAATTCCAATACATGTAAAAAAGGAAATTAAATAAATAGTTACTTTATAACTCACAAGAACAATCATCAGTTATCTTATTTCATCTAATTATAGACAGAAGACTCGCCTTTCTTTTTAATAGGGGGGAAACGATGACCTGAGTTTAGCTAAGAGAGCATTATAATTATCTGATTGAAGAACTATCACAAGCCATCCTAAATTTACAAAAGATTAACTGAGAAGTAAGCATTATTAGACTGGCAAGGAGTCCTAGATCAAATGAAGGGATGCATACCCAACTAGTCAGTTCCTTGACAACAAGTTTGCTAACATCACGAATGGCAGCTAGAATAGCAAGATGAGCACCAACATGTGAATTGTTTGATGCATTTTCATATAGCCCTTTGAAAACCTGTCACATTATGTGAATTGAAAGTTGGGATAATGTGTAACTGTATATAAACTAATAAAAGTGACTTCCAAATATAGCCAGACCATATAAACTAATAAAAGTGACTTCCAAATATAGCCAGACCTTTTGAGCGACAGCCAATGCAGCCTCATCTCGACTTATACATCTGAGGATGATACCAGGAACCTCAGCGATAATTGCCTGCACATGGTAGTTGATTATGTTACACAATATACCTTCCGACTATCATACGAAGTAACTAATTCATACAGAACATTTATAAAGAATGTTATTATATTGAAGTACAATGACGAACATCAATTCTTAAATTCTTAGTATAGAAGCAAAAGATACATCTAATATTTCATCATACTGCTACTAAACAAAGAAATGGAACAAATATACCTGAATTTCGGCATCCATACCGTCATTGGTCACCAAAGTCTCAAGCTGAACCAAATTAGAAACAGCATTATCAGATCAGATGGAATTAATTATGAAGCTTAAATTAGATTCATGAATGTGCTAGTGCATTTGCATTTCTTATGAGGGAAAATGCTTCGTAGATGCGTATGTTACAAGCAGAGAGTGTAAATGACAAACAAGAGAACTTATCATGAACAAACATATTAAGAAGAATTGATTAAACACAATATCAAAGACATGTCTCTACTGTCTCATCTTGAAGATCAAGCAATTGAGTGACATGTCAGACCACGTAACCAAAAGGCATTGTATTGTGGACGTGTGGGAGCATTTGTGAGAATGTAGACAAGAGAGATACCACTCAGCCTTTGATCAAGATCAGGAACTACAAAACCCTTCCAACCCATAAACATCAACAATTATATATTAATTGTATAGATCACCTCCAAGACATGCATATATACATATTAGAAAGGGGGACCAAAGAATCTACATCACAATTATAAAACTGTGTAGACACCTGAAGTGCTGAACTCGCCTATTTAAAATGAGCCATGCAAACTCATCTCAAACTTAATGGACTGTAGTTTAATCTACAATTCCAGGCCAGTAAAGGTCTACACTATGAGATTTCATTTATGTCAATTGTCAAATTCAATGCACATCATGTGTTTATCTATATAACTAACATGTACCATGAGTTAACTGGAGACGGATGACAGTTACCGGTACAGAATATTTCTAAAACATTGATGAAAAATTCTGAATGCATGATACAGAAAAACAGATGAAATGAGGACACTGTAATATATAATTATATACTCTGTGTGCATATATGTGAATCCTGGCTTACCAAGTTAACATTATATGTGATCTCTTTTTTAAATCATACAAATTTTTTTACAAGATTCTAAAAATATTTGAACTTTCTAACTAATACTACCTCCGTTCCAAAATATAAGATCATCTTGACTTTTTGAAAATTAATTTAAAATATTTTCAAATTCAAAATTGATATGATGTATTTAAAATTATAGTGCAATAAATGTTATAACTAGAAATACTTTATATTTTGCGATATTTAACATTCTATCGGCTACAATTAAAGTTATCCATATCAATTTTGAGTTTTAAAATATCTCAAACTGACTTTTAAAAAATCAATAATTATCTTATATTTTAGAAAGTAGGAAACAATATGCATATGCATATACATAACTAATAAAAATATAAGTGTGCATAAAATGGAACCGCGAGGGACAGAATTTATAATAGATTACCCATTGTGTGGTTTGTGGGGTAATGTGTACACACGGTGGTCTATACCATGCACACTTGAAGGGTAGTGGATGCAGGTTCCACTGTCATTAAGAAAATGGAACAGTGCCCAACAAGGACATACGTCTCAGATCAAAACTCTCTAGAAAGAACCCAGATACTGGAAACAATTATTATGTATTCTGAAAAATTAGGACTAAGCACAAACACTTCTAAGAAACCCAAGTGGTCCTCTCAGATGATCAAAGACTTCAACACTAACACTGTCAGCCGTTACTCAAATCGAGAAACCTCTTTGATGTTACTCTAGAAAAAATACAATTCTAAATCAACAGGAGATTGAAACGTGACATTCTTAACTTACAAAACATAATGTACAAGGACAAAAAAAGTTTAACTATAGTGATACGGACGTCAAGGGCAGATCAATCTAAGGAACAATCAACACAATTACGTAAATAGGGAATCCAAGTACATTTTAACAAATCTACGTACAAGTTTCTTTATGTAGAAATATAATAGTTAGATTTATTCATCATAACAAAGTAAATTCTTGTACAAGTTTTTGTATGTGTTTCTGTTTTCATGATATGGATGAATACTTGCTGAAGTTAAAATTTCTTGTTATAAGCATATAATACTTTGATTTATTCATCATAGGGAAAAATTGAACATACTAATATATAGAATATAAATTATTAATTGATAAGCCTCCTTCACCTTGTCAACACCTTGTTCTCTTTCAGTGACAAAGACGTAATTTGAAAACCTTATCTCTTGTCCCTACAACCATGCATGCCAATATTTAACCACTACGCTATAAGGGCTTCCCCGTGTCACTTTTCGTGCCCCTGACCTATTTTTTCAAATATTTTTGGTTGACATGTTAGTGTTCCCATCATAATCGGCATCTGGGATTACACTTCGGCAATTACACCTTATTGCTACACCAGAACCCCCATCCTCAACGTCTGCTAACTCAACACCTTTTAAAATTATAAAACTTGAACTCATATATATTCAAATCCTTTTTCAACATATCTAAACCTCAGATACAACTCCTTTGTTTGATAATACGTGAGCTGGCTGCGTTTGTGTACACACTCACTTGAGGAAAACTAAATTATTAAGAAAAACTAATATCAAAGTACCAAACCAGAGTTACAAGATACTCTCATTACCCTGGTTCGTATTTGTATTTGTGTACCAAACAGAAAAATCTTATGTACCAATACTTTATATTTAGCGTACCGAAAAATGTGTTTGCTATTAACTTATAATTGCACAAATATCAACATTATAACTTCTTAGATATTCAAACATTACATTTGTACTAAATTATTTAAAAAACAATCAACTTGTTAAACTTAGGTTATTAAATTTAGATTCTAAGCGAATTCTTAACTATAAGAACTTAGGTAGTGTTTGTTTGGGTATTAAAGACTCTTAATAGGTGTGTCTCTGATTCGGTCAAAGGCACAACTTGCTTGGTAAAAAAATTTATGCCTGGATAAGATTCAAAAATAATGTTAAACCATTCAGAGCCACATTTGAGCGAGTTGATGTTTTTTTTTGGACAAAAATAACCTCAACAATATTACAAAATCCTTCCTTTATCCCCAATACAATTTTAACCATTTCTCCCGTTTCCTTCACTCTGCTCCTGTCTGCTGCTCCCTCTCAAAACTTCACTTTCATTCGCTGGTAAATCTTCTCTCCCTTCTTCATCTATTGTTCGTTATTGCTTGATTTGTTCTTATTAATCTTATTGTTCATTATTGCTCTATTGGTGATTAGTGTAATTTTTTGTGATTTCAAACCCTTTTTTTCAAATCTCCTTCACTTTTGGTATTTTTTCTTGGCATCATATACATGTGTGTAAATTAATCTCGCTCATGAGGCTTTGTTTTCAACTATCACAAGAAGAATACTGAAGAATCTATCTATTCGTGACGGAGCCGATCGAATTTATTGTCGAAAAATGCTTTTAGTTTGGGCTTTTTGATATATAACATGCAACATATAGAAAAAGAGGAGGAAGAGGAGGAGTAAAGATGTTTTATTTTATTTTTTTTAAGATTTTCCTTATTTGCCTATGTATTTTCCTCTTAGGAAGCCCTTCTATAAATAATTTCAGAAATATATATATATATATATATTCTATTTTCTGCTTTTGTTTTGTCTTTAAACATGTTTTTTAAGTGAGGGTGGACATTGTACTTTGCATATTGGGAGTGAAAGTATAGATTCTATTGTGTGTTTTCTTTCTCTGCCTTGACTACCATTATACTTGAAGCTGACTTTTATTTCTTTCTTACCTAAAACATTTCTTCTCCTGCCCTTAGCATACTATTTGGATTGAGAGAGAATTTTAAGTGGTTATGTAAGGGAATTTTTTCTATGTATAAATCATGAAAGTAAAGTATAATATCTTAAAGTTATCTACAGTCGGCTTTTATTATTGACCATAAGTTTTAGAAACAAAAACTAACTAAACAGCAGAATCTACTGATCATGTATTCCTTCAATTTCTTTTGCAACAAAAGTTTGGAGAAGTTCTAAATAGATGTTCGGTCAGTAGAACTGCTATAAGATGGGAGTAGGAACTTCATTATAGAATCTAATTTTATAAAAGAAAATTTTTGCTACTAACATCAGGAGGATTAAATTTTCTGGTGCATAATGCAGTCTATATCTTATGGCAAGAGAACATTTGTAGAATATACAAATACTAACAGATAATTTTTCTTTGTAAAAGTAAATACCAACAGACCTTGGAATTTGTTTTGAAAAGATTTGATAGTTTACTAAAATCCTAGGTTTATGGACTGGAATCTACCTAGGAACTTGGAAGATTGGCTACTCTATGAATAATCGGGGTTCTAATACATTACATTCATGTAAAACTTTGTAATCTTATTCCATTTGTGTAAGGCTGTAAGCTTGACTTGGTGATCAGGTGAATGCCCATGTTGTTATGGTTATTTTTTGTTAATTCTTTACAAAATCACTGAATTTTTTCCAGAAATAACCAAGAAACGTGGGTAACATTTCATAATACTAGTTGACGATGATTATAAATTACCATGAAAGCCAAAAGGCACAACAAGAATTATCAAACGTACTACCATACCAATAGACTACTTTTAGCCCTCTAAACTTTTTATTGAACAACATATGGAAAATATATGAACCGGAAAGAGAACTATTTACTCCCTCCATCCTGTAATTGATGTTTATTTTTGTCCTAAAATGATAGACCCTTTACCAAAGTCAATAGTGTATATTACTGCAAAGAGACTATATTTTTTATGAGGCCCACTACAAGTACAAGCACTTGTTGATGTTAGAGAATTTTAAGGGTAATATTAAATTTTGGTTCATAAACTAACATTTTGGTTTTCAAAATTGACCTTTCTGTGTGTTATGCCTTTGCTATGCTATACTTGTTGGATACTACTTACCATGATTGTCAAGTCGTCGACTAGTCGTCGCCTAGGCGACGACTAGGCGTTGAGTCGACCAAAAAAAGTAAGTCGTCCTACCGACTTGGTGGCAGAGCACATAGTCGACTGCTCAGGCGTCGACTTGGACGACTTGGACTCTCAGCAGACGACTTGGACGACTAACTAGCAAAGCGATCGACTTTCCAAAGTGGGTTTGACCTGACCCAATTCAAAAACCTAAACTCCTAATTGATCTGCTCGTTCTTTTTCCTTCTTCGACAATCGACAGTTCCTTTTCCTTCTTCGACAGTTCGAGAGGGAGAACTTCGACAGTGATACGAGAGGGAGAACTTCCAAAGAGGAGGGACTACTGCTCGTTCCTTTTCCTTTTTATTGTCTGTTCGACAGTTCGACGACAAACCCATTTCTTTCGACGATAGTTCGAGCTGCTCGTTCTTTTTCCTTCTTCGACAGTTCATTTTCTTTCAACGACAGTTCGAGAATCGAGAGGGAGAAATGAGACAGTTCGACGAGAGGGAGAACTTCCAAAGAGGGACTGCTGCTCGTCCTTTTCCTTCTTCTTGCCTGTTCTTGTTGTCTTAGTAACATCATCAGAAAAAGATAGTGAGTCATTATATAAGAGGGTGAAGATCAACAGATTTATCAACATTTTTAAGGTATGCAAGCTCTTATTTGTTCTATACATTTTCTTCACGTCTTCTTCTTCGCTCATGACTGTTGCTGCTAATTTTTGACTCATGTTGTGTTGTGTTGACTCATGACTGCTGCTGTTTGGTTTTGTTTACTCATGAATATGATAAATCATTAGAAATATCAATATATATAAATAATTAAATATTCATATAACTGTTAAATATATAGAATTTTATACGTATAAAATTTACATTGTTAACGACTTGTGGACGACTAGTCGGGCGCTTTCTCGCCTCGACTTAGTTCCTTGATAACTATGCTACTTACTACTTCCCTCCTAATTTGTTCTATATTGTTCAAACTATTTAAACATTTGTTCTTTGTTGTTTACACATTTTATAATCTTTCTGCCTTAGTTATGGAAATGCGGTGAAACTCAAAAACAAAAAAGGACTAGAGTGAGTTAGAGGAATGAAACAATAGTGAAAACTTTTTTAGAAGCATGTATTCGTGAGGTTGTGGAAAATGATAGGGAAGGTGCAAGCCTCAAGCCACAATCATGGACAAGGGTGGGATGGGAGAAATATTAAAAGATACCTACACCTTGATTGTGAATCAAAAACAAATGAAGAATCATTATGATTACTTGCGAGGAAAATATAGTGCATGGTGCAAACTCAAAAGTAAGACAGGAAATGTGTATGACCCCGTCAACTAATAGGTTCAACCTTCCGGATGAGGAATGGATACAAGAGATAAAGTTAATTAGTAATAGTCCTTAAAAATATGTTATAACATGTTGAACTTAGTGCTTGAATACAGATAAATAAAATGGTAGAAACTTTGAAGACCTCACCTCTAAGATGGAATCGCGACAACATGACTTGATAGTTGGGGTCCTAGTTGTGGAAGAGCTAGGACAAAAGATACATCTTTGGACTTGAAAGTTGTTAGTCTTGAGGACATTCCTTTTAGCACACAAGGTCAAGGGTCTTCTATTCCAACTCATTCATCAACTCCTGGTGCACAATCTCATGCTTCCGCTCCTAGCTTTGAGGGAGAGAGGCCAAAGAAAAAAGCTAGGCGTTCACCAAAACAAACCTACAACACTAACCTAGATGAAGAGATGCCCAAGGCCATGAAACACATTGTTGAAAAGAATAGTGGACCTTCCGTGAAAGAATGCAAAGATAAGTTGGAAGAACTTGGGTGGGGAGCGAAAAATCCACTACACAAGATGGCTCTTGAAATATTTTTGTGAGAAACCAAGCTATAGAGAAGCATGGGATGATTCTAAAAGAGAATGAGGTTGAAAATTGGGTTATGATAGTTTCACGCAAGTTAGGATACATTGCTTAGTTTGTTGGATATTAGTTAATTACAAACTTGATATTATGTTGGTGGATATATTTGGGTTCTAGGTAATTTGATATTTTTGGGATACAAACTTGTATAAGTTGGGGCATATTTGCTAATTATAGATGTGACATTTGCCATTACTAATTATGGATGTAATATTTGCTATTTGCTACAGATGATTTTGAACTTGTTATGTTAAATCTATAATATGTCTATTACGAGTATTGTTGTATATTCGTGTTTATGATTGTACCTCTCAAATTTATTGGTTTAGTACTAATGCAGGCTGTTTTTTGTTAATGTAGTAGACAATACTGGTTTATTGATTAGGGATATTTTGGTTTGACTTGATTTAACTTTTCTTTTATTTATTGTTATAGTATTTTTAAATTTTTATGTTTAATATAGGTAATATGGATATCGAGGATCAAATTTTATGTTTGATGATTATATATTGGTATTTGAAAAGACGATCTTCAAGGAGAATACCAAGGAATAACGGCATTAAACGAACATGCTCACACATTAGAGTTGTTAAATGTATCACATACACACATGGTGCATATGTGCGTCTATGTGAATACTTCAAGAAAACAATGGCTACACAATAGTAGACACATAACAGTTGATTATAGGTCATAATGAACGCTTTAGAGTTATAAAACGCAGATTTCAACATTCTACTCAAATTACATATTTTCACGAGGTGTTAAATGGAATGATTGAGTTTTCAAAATAAATTATAGTGCCTACATCATTTGATCCAAATGCTGATATTCCGAGGAGCCAAAAAAAATTTTACAAATATTTTCGGTGAGTGAGATACAAATTTTATTTTTTTTACCTTTATTCCATACAATAAAATACTTTGAGAACTTTAAATTTTTTAATGCAGGGTGCAATAAGTGCATTAGATGGTACTCTTGTACATACAACTGTTCCTGTTGATCAACAAACGCGTTATAAAGGAAGAGGAAGGGGTGAATGCTATCAAAATATTTTAGGAATATGTGATTTTAACATAATATTCACGTTTGTCTGGGCCGGATGAAAAGGGATTGCACATGACTGACGAGTGTTAAAAGAAGTTGCATTTAATCCATCTTCTGGTTTTCCATTTCCTCCTCGGGTATGTATTACAATTTCTTTTACCATTTTCAACTATTATTTATTTTTGTCATAAGATTTCATCATTCAAGTTATTAATAATAATCATTAATTTATCTCAATTATAGACAAATATTATCTTTGTGATGTTGCATACACAAACACTCGAGGATTTTTATTTCCATATCATAATAAACTATACAAGGTATTGGTTACGCGCTTTGAATAAAGAGTAAAAGTTCAACAATGCTCATGCATAACCCAAAAATGTTATCGAGCGTGCTTATGGTTTGTTGAAACCAAGATTCCCAATTTTAAAACAGATAGCTCCTTTAAGGATGTAAACGAGTCAAACCGAAGCGAACAGAGAGCTACTCGAATTCGACTCAAAATGATAAATTCGTACTCGAATTCGGCTCACATTCGAATTATATTTGAAAAATCCTGCTCAGATTCGACTCGACTCGAATATTTATTACTCGAATTCGATCCGACTCGACTCGAATATTTATTCAAACTACTCGCGAGCTTCAAATTCAAGTTCGAATTCGAATATCCACATAATAACTAGTTTTACAATAAATATAATTATAAATTGAATTTGTTATTTTACTTAGAAATGAGAAAATATATTTATTATTACACTTTACAAATATAAAATCACAATTACAATTAAAAACAAAACAAAATAATAACTAATTGTTCCTAATTTGATTTAAATTTATATATATTATAATAGAATGAATCGAACATTTAATCGAATATATATTAACCGAGTATGTATCGAATCACAATCAAGAATTTGAAAACGAGACGAGTATAACGTTGCTTAAATTTTACTCATATTTTTATCCGAACTATTTTTAATGCTCAGATTTGGATCATATTATTTACTAATCTGAGACTCCCGTACTTTTTCGAGTCGAATCCGAATCGAGCCCGAACTGTTTGGCTCGTTTACAGCCTTAAGCTCCTTACCCTGTCCATAATTTCATATGCAAGCATAACATTGAGAATGAATTATTTGCTCAAATATAACCGAGATAATTTGACGATGAAGCGGAGCAAAATGAAGGGGACAATGAAGCGGAGCAAAATGAATCGCAATGGGGTGATCAAAGGCATAGAATTTATGATTAATCTACGTGAACAAATTGCAATTCAACTCTTAACAACTGTTTGAAGTTCATTTAATTTGTATGGTTGAATTATTATGCTATGTTGATGTTTTCATTGAACATGATACATTTTGTTTCATCATATTGTGGTCAAAATATTATAAATATGTATTTAAAATACTATTCAGACCTTTTTGATTATCAAATGGGTTTTGCTTAAACTGTTTAGAGGGTTAAAATCGTAAAATCTTGTTATTCAGACATTTTGGAAAAATTAATTATCAAACAACATTTTTTTATTCAGACACAATTCTGAACAGAGACTATATTATTCTGATGTCTAAACTGTTCATTTCTTAACACTCAATTTTATCAAGCACCGCCTTATATAAAGATAGCATAGCGTATCGCGTTTTAATGTACCACATACTAGCCAGTTTTAGTGAACCAATATTACTCGGAATAGTTTCAAAGTCTCATAACCATAGACAGAAGTCAAGTAATTAGTAAAAGGAGAAGAGAAGAAATGTGTAACCTTCTCTGAAACGAGCTGGTACTTGTCCAATGCATCGCCTGTAGTCAACAAAGGTTCTGAGATGTTACTCCCAAGTTGCTCAGTCGCAGAAACTGAAGGTAATGTCTGAGCAGAGACTCCAGATTCCTGATAAGAAGATAATGCACATCTCAATAACGAGAACGAAACTTCAGCAGAACTTATATACATAAACATATATATATATATATACTCATGCATTCAAGATTTACTAACTTTTACAGCATTAGGAGGTTCTGCAGACTGCAAATCAGAGGTTGATGCTGAAGGAAATGAAGCAACAACAGCATCATTTTCAAAGTCGTGTTGACCAAGACCATCAGCCATCCCAGCATGCATCGAGGAAACACTGAAATATCGCATACAAAGAATCAACAGATAAAACAGTAAAAGAATAATTAGTAACTGCAACTTAGGAGTAAGATGAAATACAAAAAAATGAGCTGAAAGATCACCTAAGTTGTTTTGCTGGACCAGAATCCAGCTCCTCAGGGCCAAGATCGAAGGAATGTGCAACAGCGCCCATTCCTGTGTTTCCAAGACCAGATGAGTAAATCCCAGGATTAAGTTGGCCAGATGCTGAACCATATCCCTGGGACAGGCCACCACTGACCGAAGTTGAAGGACCAACCACTGCCACATTTGAGTTCTGGCTAGATTGATTTTGCCAGGGTAACCGAACAAAATCCTGCAAAAAACAAGAATACGTCGTTACTTTTGTTTATCTTTTAGTTTAGGATATGATAGTTTAGCCCCAAGTAACAAGGATACATCTTTAAACCACCCTATTCACCTCAAGGTCACACAAATGAAGGGAGAAACAACAAGACCATACCTCATAAACTCGCTGCTGAGAGTGTGATAAGCGACCAGGTTTAGGACGAAGAGCCTCGGGTAAAACACCCATATGACCTTGTGTGTACAGGCTTGCGTCAAAAAATGCGGGACTAACACCCTCTCTCTGCTTCCTTCTTATAGAGAGTTGTTGACCTATTTCCCCATCAATGGTCTGTATTGCCTGTAGCACATATACATGCACAAACAGAGAGAATTAAAAATCAGCTAAAACTCCCTCAAGTATGATAATGAATAACCATAGTTTTGTAAAGCCATGAGTACAAGAATCCATTACAGTTAACAGAAACATGGTTTATATTTAAATGAAACTTGCATCGACCCAAAACTCATATCACCATATTTTTAAAACTGGGCTTCCTTTTCAAAATCAATCCCTGAAGACTTCAAAAGATATAAACTTGGTTTTGCAACTCACTGCATCCAAATAATGCTATAACATTATAATTATAGTACATTGTCTTATTTGGATTTCTGCACCTACAGACACAAAGCACCAAAACAACACAGAGAAAGCAAATTGGAAGAGATCTCTACAAACAAAAATTAGACTTCAAACGAAATCCACTGAGTGTTTAGAAAATGGTTTTTCTTACTGCAGCTAGCTACAATTACCATGCCCTGTCCTAATAATAATTCCATGTATTTATTGAAACTTCTTTGGGGGAGGGGAGAAGAAGAGAGAACATGTGATAGCAGGTTAACCAAGTCCAACTTTCCATGATAAGAATCTTCTACTTGTAGTTACGTGATTATCAAATTCAACGTCGCTATTTGAATTGAAGAAGGATTACTTCCGCACTGTTCACAGACTTAACAACTGTGACAGAATCCAAGCAGCCAGTGCATGAATGAGAGAAAATGCAATATGAGAATGGTAAGCATCTGGAACCCATATCTAAATAACTACCTTACCTTATTAAGCTTTAATACATCCAGAGTTGATGCGCTGCCAGAGTGATAGTTAACAATACTAGATGTATTAATAGTTTATATGAGTTATTAATTTAAGTGGAAGCAATTTCAGTTAACGTCAAACTATTAATATTTTATTAGAGAATAATTTTAAATATATTACTTATTTTTCATCAATGGAAGCATATGTATCAATTAATACGCCTTCCAGCTTCTAGGATCATTAATTGTTAGAGAGTGACACCCTCTCTAGATAACTATAATAACACTCACCTCCCCTCTAGTTTTTTAAGTAACAGTTAGTACCCCTGCAAATTTTTAGGTTTGGTTAAATAGATAAAATTATATATTTGTCCTTGTATGCTATCAAATTTTAATTCCTGAAAAATATATATATATATATATATATATGTTTAATTATAATCATAAATATATGTTTAATTATCCTTTTTTAATGCAATACATTTTAATTATAGTTTTATTTGTAATTAAGACTATCTCATTCAAATAATTTAATTTAATTAACACACATTTTTGGATAAGTGATACAAATATTAAGATTTTTAAATTAAATTATTAATGGAGGTTTACTAATTAAAGTGATCGAGTATGTTGATAGTTTAGTTTTTGGTGTTTAACAACAAAATTTATTATTTGAATTATTAGTTTCATATTATGCTTTTTATATGTTAAATTTTCTAGGGCATATGTCAGAATTTGGGATGTTTATGATTTTAATTACATTTTTTTCGTATACAGTTGGTGTTGTTTTTATACGATATTAAATAAAAGAAAATATAATAATATTTATTACTACAGCTATCTTATTAAAAGAATCTTTTTAATGTATTTTTCCTTTTTTTGAGTAATAACATTTGTCATTTTTATTGTAAATAATTATGTTTGAGAGTTCTTATGTTTAGTTTAATATTTGAGAAAAATAATTAATATAATTTTTAATACCTTTTTATATGAATAATAAGATTCGTTATGTAATAATAAGTTTATTTTACGTAAAATTTAATATTTGGAAAAAAAATTATATTTGCTTTAATGTGCACTTTTATGCTTATTAAAATTTTATTTTAATTTGTTTCATAATTTAATTAATTAGATCAAGTTAAGTAAAAATTATAACATACAAATTTATATTTAGTGGATATATTAAACATTATAACTTGAAGGGTATATAAGATATTATTTTAAAATTATTTGTGAATATTAGTTGGTCAACCACACTAGGAGTAGTGAATGTTACATATTATAAAGGGGTATTGACTGTTACTTGAAAAACTAGAGGGGTGGTGAGAGGGGGTGTCAATGTATTTTAGTCATTGTTAAAAGATACCAAAAGAAAATCAACTATGATGCCACATCACATATTGTACAAAAAAAAAAGATACAACATTCAACAAAAGAATCTAGCAGCCAAACCTTCTCTGTTGCAGCTTGTTCTATCAGAGCACATCCCAGATCAAGGTTATCATTTGTAACAAGAAGGACAGATTGTTCAATGAGATCACTTCCAATATTCAAGCCCTGGAGTGAATTCCTTAACTGACTTGTAATTGAACCACGAAGAGGTTCCTAGCAGCAATTAAATTACCTTCATCAGTGACCAATTATTCAAAGAAAGCACAGCTACGAAAATGAAATTATTTCAGAAATTACAGCTACGAAAATGAAATCATTTCAGAAATTATTTAAGTCGAAATCTTGAGAACTAATTGGTAGAAGGAACAGTAATGACTTAAGATCCAGGAGAACCTTGCATGTCACATGAGCTAGGCTTCCAGCCAAACTTGCCACCATCAAGTGTGCTGCATTACGTATTCGGGTCTCATCCGACTCCATAGCATAGTCCTGCCCTTACACATTATATTAGAAAAATAATGCCATATAAGATTCAGTGATATAACTGTTTTATTAACCAGTAAATAAGATGAAAAGAACAATAATGTGTACCTTCAAGACAAGTTCCTTCGTTGTTTGAGTTGCTATAGAAACACTTCTTTGCACAATACTAGATACTATCTCTTTGATAGCCCTATCCATGGCAATAGGAAGCACACTGAAACAACATACCAAATAAGGCTTCCAGGAAATAATCAGCTAACTCGCAGGGGAAAAAAGAGAATTTAAGTACACTTCAAACCTCTGAAAATGCATTTGCAGGCCTAGATTTTGGAGCTTTGGGTTGACAACCACTTGCTGTTCAATGTTAGATGCTGGTGCAGGAAGCTGGACAGACAACCACAAGCTTATCAGAGCAGCGATTCTATTATTCTATACAGACCAATTTACAGAAGAAACTGCAATCACACCTGGCTAACAGAAAATGGGGATTGTCCTTGTAGAAGCCCTTGAGCAGAAGGAAGCTGGTCAGATAAGCCTAAAGCCGCCAGCTTCTCATCCTCCATCATCGTAGCCGAAGACAGATGGAGAGGAGGAGCATACTAAATCCAACAAAAAAGTTAAATCCATAACACCGAAAAGATGAGATAATAGCAAGAATCAACTCAGTAAACATAGAAGTAAATACAAAGATGAGATAATAGCAAGAATCCACTCAGTAAACATAGAAGTAAATACAAACCTGAGATAATAGCCGAGAATGACCACTAGGATGGGATGGATTAGCTACATCAAGTGGTAGCTCAACTTGATTTAGTGAAGATACCATACCAGATTTAACCTCACCAACAATCTGTAGTTGGGACGATGCAACATCTTTGTTGGAAAAATCAGGATTTCCTTCAACTTCCCTCACCCTGTCCTTGAGAAGCGAAGTAGGAGTGACATCCTTCATATCCACAACAAGGTTTTTGAATAGAACCTGAAAGGCCAAAAAACAAAATAAATACCTAATTAGACATTCAAATCACGATAGACACTTCTAACAAGAAAAACAAGTGTACATGTACCTCAATATCAAATTTCAGATTCATTTTCAAATTCGGCATTGCATAAATCTCAGTAAGTAATCCGAGAATACCCATGGTCCACGGATTAGGAGGTTGATATGCTAGGCTGTTGTGACATGGTTCCAAAACCTGCACAAAGAAATCCAACATGACTAATTGCCATGCTTAGTAAAAGCACAACAATCAATTGAATAAACATACCTTGGAGGTAAAGGGAATTACAGCAATCATCAAACCCATCTCGTAAGCCTGCAGAAATAAATAAATTTAGAACACTTATGATAGACAAAGAAAACAACTCCCTATACAAGTACAGGGAAAGGTAATAACAAAGTCAACTACAAGAAAAGTGCATAGACAAAATTATAACCTCCATAATCAAAGACTTGGGATCGATCTCTCGTGCCCTTAAAACTTGATTTCTGCCAATCGTAATCTTCCCAAGCCAGCTACCCAGATTCTTCAGCAATGATCTCTCTTCGGAACTTGACTTGATGAGCTCAGATCCTAACAGAACCTGGAGAAATTTATTATTATTATTAAATATATGTTAGAACTTTCCACTGATAACAATCTCTGAAAGTATGCAAAAGATAGTTATAGGGTCTAAACCTTGCAGTTCTCATAAGTGGCTTGCACAACCTCTTTGTTCAAAGGCTTTGAATTAACTTTGTCCACGAATTTCAAGTACAAGTCATGAAAATTTGGCTCAATGCTTGCTCTGTAAAGATTTCAGGTTAAACATAAGATAGCACATCCAAATATAAGGAAAAAAGGCAGCTACTAGATCACATTCTTGACAATGATACCAAACAGCAGTGATATTCTAAATAGTGTTCAAGAAACAAATATACTAATACATCACATAACAAAAGTACTAATCATAAAGCAAGTGCAATTTTAATACCTTTTCATCACCAAATATTGAGCAAACCAGGGATAGAATTGCTCCTTCAAAAACTCAGAAAATTCTTTTGCTTTAGCTTCAACATTAGCCAAAGATAAATTATTAATGATAAATGATATCTTGTCCTGAATTTCTGATGCTGGGGCCTGTAAAAAGGATGCTAATATATCAGTACATTCTAAACAAAACTCTGAACATGAAGCTGTATTACTTTAACAAATAATCTTGTTCAGCACTAGCTTTTCAATTGGATAGTAGCACAGAGATTTCAGAGATATGCAGAACAAAAAACTGAGAAGCTCTGATCTACCAAGGGCGCTTTAGAATCACCAAAATGGAAGTCACCATCCTTGGACAATGTACCTTTCTTATTACTCTTCTGGTTCCATATTTGAATAGTTTAGTAAAGAAAACTATTGAAATGAAAAATGTTCAGCCAGAAAAAAAAAATTAATCACATCTCAACAAACCTAGGTCCAGAGTCACTCCAGATTGTAATATTCAACTGAACTAAGCTGCCATATAGAATAGTACTAATTGTGCAAAATTAAGCCTGAAATTAGAATTATAGTGGCCCCTAACATGACATATGTTATGTACACCCAGATCCTTCTGAACAAGAAATTGAGTTGGACCAAACAATTTTTTGTTAACTGGAGGTCGAATTAAAATACCTCTATGGGAGTTTCTCTTCTCTCTGCAGCAGCAACAAGAGTTTCAATATTCAAAGCAGAGCCAAACCCTGTATTAGATGGAAAGTTACAACAGCATGCAACAGAAACTGTGGGAACAAAGTAGACATAGAAACAGCCAAAAATGCAAATACATACACATATGTAGTAAACAGAATACGCATATGCAGAAATAACATATATTTACTTGCTGGCGTAGCTGCTCGGGAAGGACGAACAAAACCAGTAGAGGAAGACAATGCAGATGAAGCATTAGCTGTACTCTGCGGCTGCATAATAGACGAAAAGGTTAAAACTAATACTAACAAACTCGACTGCTAACAAAATTTGGTTCCACAAGAAGATCTCCAGCTTAAAAATAACTTAATTATAATTTCTGTACATGCCTTCTGAGTGCTGGATGTATCACTAGGGGGAACAACTGAAGGTTGACCTGCAGATGATAAAACTGGCTTCATGTAGTTGGACAATGGTACAGAGACTTTATTTCGCTCCTCTAAAGAACTCTGCTGCCTCTGTTGAGGCTGGACAAGAGAAGAAAGTTGTGGCCCTGCCTGTGTGCTACTAGATCCAATTAACGGGAACGACGAGCCCAGCATCTAAATGTAAAGAAAATCATTCAATACCTAGAGCATGGCTAATTACTAAGTAAGAAATTTTGTTCAACTCTAATTTAGAAGAAAATTTTCTTGAGCCAAATTGGAAACCCAGACCAAACCCAACCACAGCCTCAACTATCATAGGAGTAAAAACAGTAACTAGTCATATATGTGAAGGACGTAAGCCAGAGAAAACTAAAGTGTGCATGGAGATAAAAGAATTATAGTTTAAAGGAAAAAAGAGGATACAAAGCATAGGCAGACAAGAAGTCCACAAATTGAAAACACAGACAAAAAAAGAGGAAAAAATAAATTTAAATAAAACAACACAGCAATGAAAACTAAAAAGAATGACTACAGTATCAGATATTTTATGCCAGAAATGGGAGTCGAACCGGGAGTCTCTTTATTTCAGAAAATTGAGAAGAGAATCAAGAGAGATGCCTAGCAGGGAGGCTAGTTATGATACCTTATCTGTTTCCCGGCTGAGAACAACTCAAAAATTAGACTATTTTATAAACTTAAGCTAGTAGGAAGGCAAAGGGTAGTGAGGGATCGGGACGGATGGACTAGATGGAGTTGAGAAGTGCCCTTTGGAACATAAGACTGTTAGAGGAGTGGTAAAGAAATCCCTCAGTAAGCACTTGGACGTAGATTTGTGGGTTAATAGTTTGTAGTTTGTCAAGTAACAAATGGATCAGGTGCAGTGCATTGATGCTTGTGGTGAAGAGGTGTATCCTTGTTATGAATGATTTTCATGAGATGATCGGTTGTTTCAGTTTAAATTTCTTTGCAGCGCCATGAGGGTATAATTAAGCTTCATAGGAACCTAACTTTTAACTTTTTTGCGATGTGTGAGGTACCATTAATCCATTAATCCTGGAATTTGATACTACAACAGTGAAAGGTAAATTTTGGTTTAAATTCAAACAAAATCACAATAAACAGGAATAAATATAATAAGAGTTGACCAAATTGTAGAGAACATCAGGAAAGCAGGGTTGTAATAATTTTGTGCAAGTACATGTAATATTATTTAGAAAAACAAATATCATAAAAGTATGTAGGCCATTTATTGTTCCTACAATAGTTGAAGTATCTAGGCCATGTATTGTTCCTATAAACTGCAGATACCGTGTATATTCACTGCATTGATGATCAAGATAATACTAATCATAATAGGTATTTTCCACAAGTCTAAGCTGGGCATTCAGCATGCTGTAATACGGAATGCCAAATTAGCATTCTTATGCCACTAAAAGTTTGTTTTACTGTCAAAATGCCAGATTATAGATATCTTCATAGCACCATTTTACCATTCAATGCATTACTGTTGCATTACTTTACAGGAAACAATAAGTAGAATTCAAAATTAACCTCCACATGCCCTGCGGGGATAGAACCATGATGCTGATCGGCAACATTAACATGGCCTACATCTAATTCTGAATGGCCTGATGAAATTCTGGCAAGTGCTCGTTCAATGAAGGCAACAAGCTCTGAATGAGTACCACGTAGATGAGATATTTGTAAGATATGATTGCAGTATTGTGGCCACTCAATCAGGCGGTCCACGAACTGTTCCAAAGCTTTAGTCCCAAAAACAAACATCTGCATAGAGATAGGTAATGTCAATAATAATAGCACTACCAAACAAAAGCTCAAAATAGAGAATAATAATTTCAGAAGCTAACACATACTTTGGAATCCGCAGGTTTGCGCAATGCATCCAAAACAGCACGCAAGGCAATGCCAAGTGTAAGATGTGTAACAAGTTGATGCTTAATAAGTGATCCTGCAAGCAAAAATATATATACACAAACATAATCAAATAAGAAAGTCCCACCAAGACGAGGAGAGGGAGAGGAGGACGGCATGAATCAGATATTATTTCAGTTTACATAGCTTAGAGATCCAAACAATCTACAGCTTTTATCAGTTGTCAAGCTTTTTCTATAAATCTCTATTAGTTGTAATTTATCAAAAATGAATATATCTTTATAGTTGCCATGCAATTCAAATTAGATGTGTAGCCTAGCTTGCTGGTTGGATCAATCAAATCCAATTCAAGTTCTAGTTTTAATTGCTCAAATTGTAGTAATGTTAGTCAATCAGAGGTATCCCGGTGGTTTCTCATGGGTAAACAAATGTATGCAATGAACCATGTTACTACAGAAAGAAGCAATCATTTTGAGTGAAGATATAAGACTAATTGCTGTTCTAAATTTGAAATTTATTTAATTCATTGATTGGTACAGGTGTCTAAAATGTGCTTTGAGGAATGTTTGGAAGTGTGGTGGAGATTGCCCTCAAGAATGATGAGAAATTTTTATCATTTTTGCATACAGTATCGCATATTAGTAAATTTTACCCCGTTCTGATACAATAAATTTCCGATGATTTGTTCAGACTTTAATAATGGCCAAAAGTAGTCATTTGAGTAAAATCAGTGGCATCAGCAACATAAAAGTAACCCGCCATTGCTCCAAAAAAAAAACTTGATTGATTCGGAAAACTTGTTACTGCATTAGCATATATTAAGACGAGTATTAATAAATTAAACCACATGCAAAAGCAATGAAAGTCTCCTTCCCCATTGAGTACTTGATAACCGCTTCAATTAACGCTTTTCCTAGACTTACTAAGAAAACTTTTGTTACAAAGAAAATAGTTCAGAAAATGTCTATTCCTTGTTGTCGAAAGTAAATCATTGTTTCACAAAGTTAAAAAAAGATAAAGAAAAAAAGGGAAGAAAAAAACTTCCCACAAATCTTGATGAACATTTCTTAATTAGAACAAATTCTTACATGACCTGAAAATGAGATCAAGAAAAGAACAGAATTGCATGACCTGCTGCATCACATCACTAACAATATTGGGATGAGGATCAAATACTTGGAGAATGAAATTGAATTTGTACCAGAACTATAAACTCAAGATAATTTACCAACTAAAAGATTAACAGAGGTATGAAGGGAAAATTGTATTTCTAGTTATTTTTATGCTATATAGAATCTACAGGTACTCACCAAAGAGAACCGCGACAATTTTGAGCTGCCTTTCAGGATACTTGGAGAAGAATTTGTATTCCTCAAATAGATTTGCAATCATGCACTCGAATATTTGTTGTTCCCTGTCAGTTCATATAATAATCACGAATCAAATTGAATAAGCATATAAAGTAAAAGGCTCATTGTATGCCATCAAGCACTTCCAATAGAGAAGCTCCAACAGTAGATCATACATATTAGACAAACAAAAATCAACAGATTAAAAGGACATGCAGCCCATAAATGAAAGAAAATATAAAACTCAACCTTTTTTTATTCTCTAAGATTACTAAGAACATTTAATTTTCACATGATTAGAAACCTTAAAAGGAACTTTAGATAAGAAAATCAGGATTTAACTGCAGACACAGAATATTGCATGCATACATAATGAGACAAAAAGAGGATTTTCTCCTCACAGAACGTGAACAATGAGTAAGCCAATCCTCAATTAAACAGATCCAAAGCACATTCTTGTTCTGTATCATGTTAAATTTGCATATGGCACTTTTTTTAGTTTATAATAATTGCTTACAGCACTTTATACTGTTCAATGTACATATTCATCGACATAAATAGGACAATGAGAGGAAGCAGGTTTGAATCGTTTGATAAGGTCTTGCTGGCACGGAAAAAGTTATTTTACATAGGACAACCTAACACACTAAGAAATAGAGTTGAAAGAAGGGAAATGTTAAACACACTCCAAATTTCACCAGGCTTCCGTGTGGTGTTTAAATGGAGTAAAATTTGTTCTACAATGGGGCTCAAATGCTAAACTATGGAACCCATTATCACATCTCTTAAAAGAATAATACAGATAATTGAAAAGTAAGATTGGTATAAATCCATGTCCAATAGTGTGGACAAACATATCCCATTAATAAATTTCTATCGCTTTTAACATTACATCAAAAGAACAAGGCATGGTTCACAAAAACTGGATACAAAAATCAAGGAAACCTATCAAAACTGTTGTCCTACAAGTAAAGAGAAAATGAAACAGCATATGTAAAAGACTGTCGAAAAGGAAACAATAAAAACAAATTAACCTTTTTTCAGAAGATTCCTTGTATCGAGCAAGCATTTGAATCATTGAATCAACGGCCAACTGACCAGAAAACATTTGATGGAAATAAGAGTTGATCTCTGTCTCGATGTCGTCTGCATATCCATCAGAAGTTGATGAATCAGTACCACCACCATTCTTCACTCTTACATTAGCATGCATAAATGTCCCCTTCAACTTTTCTATTTCCTCGGAAAGATTGACAGAGGAAATCAAGCCTGTATGAGCTGGAAGGACCTACAGGAGAACAAAGATGCAGATATTAAATCTATATGAGATTGAAGACAATAATATACTACCTCCGTCCCACATAAGTACAGAAAAATTTTGGGTCGCAAATGATGTCTGAAGTACACAATTCAAATGTTAAATATTATATGAACTATGAAGTCTATTTTACCCTTAAAAAGTATTTCAATAGGGTCCACTACTTTCAGGGAAAAACAAGAATATTTACTGTAATTATATGGTGTCCGTTGTGGATAAAATGGGAACTTATTTATATTCATCTATTTTTAGTTTTTTAAATTTGTGTGGAAAGTGTACTTAAACAACTTCTACAGGACAGATAGTATATGGAACAGCCAGACCAATCAAGCAGGTAAAGCAAACCTTTAAGAAGGTAGAAATTGTCTCGGAATAAATATTCCAAAGAGCACCAGATTGATGGAAACGAGTGGCAGGCATATCCTGAGCACTAAATTGAACCTCCTTTACGAATTTGAGACACTCCTGCAAGTATAACATGAATTATCAGCACAAAATTATGCCTTCTCTTGAAATTTTAATATCAGAAACAAGCAGGCAGGCATCAGAGGCTAGTAGCAAACACTGCTTGTACTCTTAACTCCCAAGGAAAGAGAGGAGAATATCCAATATTATATTTTACCTCAAATAGAGTATCTTTATATGTACTTAAATTAGTGCTCAACCACTTCTCCAGGTCTATAAGTTCTTTTCGAGAAGCAAGGGCAGCCAGTCTAATACCAAATGAACAAGGAATCATCTCCAATACGGGTGATAGAATCTGTAACATGAAATGGATGTAACTAAAGTAAGTGATAACAAACAGTAAAAAAAAACTATATATACAGAATGCTAGACTAGATAACCATGGTGAATCCACTGGGATCATACAACACGGAAACAAAGTTTGTTTTAGTATCGCCTGGATCAACTCTAGACAATGTAACCTTATAAAGTAGTTTGTTAGCAAATATAAAGGTACAATTATCTTTCTAACCCTTGGAATATATCAAATTTCCTTGCAAGGAAATATGAATTTGTAAAACAGAAGCTGATTCAACAGAAACAGAAAATCTCAAACAAGTTAATCCAGCAAGGGAAACTAATATGACCAAGGTGCTCAATCATAAATTACAGTTCAGAAAAATCTTAACAGGGACTTAAGCCAACTATTGTGTCAGCTTTGCAAGTGAAGGTTTTAGTTATGCAAGGAATTTGGGTTAAGGTAAAAGTAAACTTAGTTCTGATTCGAATAAATTTACCTTTAGCTCATTGCACAAGTCCAAAACTCTACTCATATTGTTCGGATCCATGTTGAGTGCATCTACGAATCCCCGCAATGGAATACTAGGGTTGACATGCCAGAGATGAAGAACCACACTACTCCCTGTAGCACTTTTTAGTACCGCGGGGAAGACAACAGAAGACACTTCATACTGAAGGAGATTATATGCAGTCTGAGATTAAAATAACAAAATCAGTAAACCACAAAGAAAATACCAAGATGGAAAGAAAACACTAGGGAACGCATTAGTATGAGTATATGAGAGAGCAGTACATTGATGTTGGCCATCCCAAGCAACAAGACCTCAGGGCAGTGCTTAAGAGGATACTCGAGCATTGGCCGAACAGAACTTGCATGACCTCTCTCAGCTAGCTGACACAACACCTCAAGAAGGTCGACACATAACCATGCATGATTTGCATGACCTGGTTGAAACTTGTGACCGTTGACAGCATCAACATATGCCTGCAATAAGGCATCTATTTAGATTACTACAGACAACATGAAGTAATATTGTAATAATTACATGGATAGTAGTAGTTGCTTCGTACAAGCTGCCTCCCACAATGTGCAAAGCTAAATACTTCGGGTGGTACTAAGACAGCGTACTTCAGAAAAGATAGCTGACCCTCTGCATTCTTCCATAAATAACCGCAAACAGCATGGAGCGGAAATGGATCCTTCATATCAGTTGCTAAATTTAGTAATAACTAGAGGCAGTTCATGTTTGCTGATTCCCAAATAATCATTTGAATCATGCAATTAACAAATTAAAATAAATAAACACCTGGCATGCATGTCTAAAGATGGACATGAGTAAAGAAAATGCTTCCTCATTGGGAATGTAGAATCCCTCATGATCAAGGTTCTCAAAAACATTTATCCAGTTGATTCCAGGAGCCTGCGACTCAAACTCAAGTATTAGTAGTGGAAATAATTTACCTAGCATAACAATATTCAAGATAACAAATAGATGAAGCAAGAAGGTCAAGCAAGAACTTACGAGTTGCCTGATTGAATCAATGAGCACATTAATGTTCCAGGAATCTAAAAGCGGTAGATCCGACAAGCTGCTGCTACCAATAGCAGAACAGAATGTTAAGTAGGTATTCTGGTTATTCTCAAGACCAGTATTGGTGCGCACAATTGTGCCAAGTATCCTAGCAACAGTGACTTCACTCAGTGGTAAGAATAGAGATAACATCTCCTTGCACTGTGAGACATTCACAGTACAACCGTAACCTAATTCCTTCATCAGGTCGGCCATATTCAGTTCTTTCTCCATTTCTGCTAGAATAGTATCAAAATCATTTTCAGAGCTTTCGTTAAGCATATCCAAATTCCTGCACCAATAAAAAAATTCAAAATTAGCTTCAAAAAGTCAATGACCTTGATTAAATTAGAGAACAAGCACCAAGGCTAGCAAACAATTACAAAGCCCTCATGCAGGAAAAAGTGCAGGGTCTTTTTTAGGGAAGTAAAAGAGATGGATGTTAATGATTTACTAGGATCTCCATCGTAGAATTCAGACCGGATCATTAATTGAGAAGCGATGAGAACAATAAAACCTGAGAATGCAGAAATTACCTGAAGAAGTTGGCCTCACGCAATTCATCTGAAAGCAATGGAGCTAAAATAAATTCAGAATCCTCCTGCAACTGCACTAGTGATAGCATCTGCATAAATGAATCCACATGCTTGCAAAGGCCTTCTGATCGGTTAAGAAAGATAAGAATGTTCTGAATTTGTTCTGCAGAATCCATGGACACATAATTGGCACAAAGCTGGGCAATTTGAGTCATGCAGAAGTTCTTACCTGCAAAGCACACCCCATATAAATTTCTTGATTGCAAGCAACAAATTTACAAGTTAATCAAACATCACAAAATGAGAGAAACAGTACTAACAAATTACACCGAATTAAACACTCTAGACAAAAGAAGGTAGATGCACCATACCACATATTCTGATGTCAAGATTTTCTGAATCTGATAAAGCAAGACCTACTCCAATTTTTTCGGGTGCTGAAAGTTGCAATGCATTACAGAGATTCTCCAGAAGATCTTCACTAACTGCTGTACTTCTTACTGACTCACACAACACGGTACTGAAATTTGGTTTGTCCAAGATGTGTTTAAAAATTGATGCAAATATGGGTTCCAGCTGCATATTCTTCAAGTCTTTCCCAAAAATATTCAATTGGTCAAAGCAGGTCTGGAGCACCAATATGCTTCCCTCAGTTCCATATCCAATGTACTGCAAAACAGAACAAGATAAAAGATCAGATTCAGCAAATAGAAGACAAAACTCAACCAAGTAAAACAAAGCCTTACACCAATGAATCAAAGTTGACTTCACTAGCTCTTCCTAGCTTCCTAATGATTAAAATCAAAAAATGATAACAGGCACATATAAGTTCCACCTAAGGCTTTATGCCTGTCTGTTACCAAACAAAACCCTTTCCCATAGTCTGAAACCAGGTATACCTAGAAGACCTAAAACCTGACATTACCAGAGCCATCTATAAATTATGTTGCATAGAAACAAACAAGCCACCTGGTGCGTGTTGAGTAATGAATATAAGAAAATATTGAAGAAGGCATAACATGAAACAAATTCAACTCTCTTCTAGAAAAGAAAAGAGAATATCACTGCAGAGAAAGACATAACACAAAGCGTGGGGAACCAGATCACTGTTCTCCACCTCAGAAGAAGCAAGCACAAGAATGAAACGTTTCAACATATATTAATGTCTGTGTGATGCAATGAATGGAAATTATTTCATAGGAATAATAATGAACTTAAAAGCAGAGCCATGTATGCAAAAAAGAGAGACCTACTTGAGATTTCAAAATCAAATAAATTGTAGAAACTTAATAAACATAGGAGAAGAGAGTCATTCCAAACATAATTTCTAAGGACTTGCCTCCCACTGTCTTTTAACACTCAATTTAGATTTATATTCAAATAGGAAACAAGCAGTTTCCCTTGATCCAAAATCTAACCATGATATCCCGCTAAAACGATAAAGAATCTAGGCATAAGGCAGACTGTTCCAACAGATTTTAGAGGTGAAGAGTCAACCATACCATAGTAAGCAGAGAAAGATTAGTTCTAGGTCTGGTGATGATTATGAGAAGGATTTAGAGTAAATCTATGAAACAAATCCACCAACTGTGCAATTTAACTATAAGTTCCTTCTTAGGGGATAAAAAGGTGGTGAGAGCAGGTGCAGTGGATTTAGATACCAATTGTCACAAGATGAAACACGTGTGGGGAGCATAAAAGAGGGTAGCTTGCATGCATCCAAGAGCCTGGCACCCGAGGCTACACAAACAATTTAAAATACACAACACAAGGTACTTTGTGCAAGGAAGCGACTTTATAAATTCATAAGAACATGATTACAAATGTAGACGTTTATCTTGACTGCCAGGGTTGTGTGTAATACAGCGTTTAAGCAAACAATAGTCAGAGAAAGAAAATTTAGGCAAAAATCTAGATGGACGAGGCATGTACTTTACACAATCGGAATCACCAGCAGACAAACCAACATGAGATATTTACGTGTGCGGTATGACAAGATCAATATATTACAAAAAATGATGCAAGATATTCGTCCAAAAGAGCTAATACATAATTGGATGCCTTGATGATGCAGATCTGGTATTAAATGGTAAGTGATATATTTCTAGGGAAACTTAATATTGACAACCCCCATTTTTATCAATAAAAAAAATCTAGGGGAACTTTTGGAGAAATGATCAAACCGAAAAGAAAGCAAATGACCGTCCACAAAGTTTAACATTCTAATGCTCACCTGTCAATACGTAAACATCCCTACATCAATAACAGTGACAACCAATAGGAAGTTTTTAGAGAAATTTACTTCCACTAAATTGGAAGTAATGGAAGAACTGTTTTGCAAGTAAATTACAAAAACTTGCTTAATATTGAACCAGTCATTTTGTTTTACCTGCCAGTAAGATCTTTGACTTTTAAAACATACTCCCTCCGTCCCAAAATAAACGTCCTAATTAGTTTCAGCACGCTAATTAATAATTTTTTCTTTTACCTAAATTACTTATTATTTCATCACTTTTCTATGACCCCAATAATTGCTATTTCACTTTTCTATGAGCTCAATAATAGCTCTTTCATGCATCATTTAATTCTCTAGATACATTTTTTTATAACTCTCACATTCTCAATAAGTACATTAAATAGATTATGAGGGTATAAGAGGAAGAATAGGATAAATATAATTACTAAAATAGAAATATGACATTTATTTTGGAACATCCAAAAAAAATAGGACATTTAATATGGGACGGAGGGAGTAATATTTATAATTTAAATTTCTACGAACCAAATCTTTCAACGAGAATAGCGACAAAATGATACAAGCCCCACCGTTTTAACTTTAAAGATGGTTTTTCCAAAAATTGCTTTAGCGCGCAGCAGCTAGAATCTAATTTGGACTTTTTCCAAGCATTTAAGGGAACTTAAAAAGCAACAATTTTTCTCAGTCACAAAAGGAAAAGTTTCCCTTACAAGAATTTTCAAAAATTTAATGAGGGCCAAGAGGACAGTTGAATTCTACTCGAACAAATTATCTAATTTACAAGTACCGATAAAATATAGGTAGAATAACGACATTCTACTGTCAACAAACTATGCGTCCAAAACTGCACCAGGTATCAAGCAATGGGAACTTGAGTCTTTACGGTTTGCATCTTTACTATTATTTTTTTTGGAATTTAGTTGCAATAGAATTGTCATGTATCTTCATTAGTAAAGATTGTGGTTTAGCAAATTCCAAACAGTAATAGTCCACGCAAGTAAAAACTAGGAAGTGTGTCTAATTGCACACAAACCCTAGAAATGTTAGGTGACACGTGTTAAGCCAAATCATGTCTCTGTAGTGCTAGATGCTAGTGTCCAAATCTGTTGAGGGTAATTAAACAGGCAACAGTGTTAAGCCTACAGAGATTGCTTGCCCGCGCAATTGCCATATGTAATTTTGAATCTATATTCTGAAAAGCCACAATCTTTGTGAAGTAGCAACTAAGATCCATTTCCATGTATCACTAAGACACCAACTCTGGCTATCATAAACCATTCAGCACTTCATACATATTACTAGCGAACCTGATACTTTCCACAAAGTCTGGAGTAAGAGATCAACCAATTTAAGCAATCTTACCCTCATTCTGCCAACTTGATAATTAATCACACACAACAACACATGCAATCACCAAAATGGGATTTTTAAACTTGCAAAATCGAGTAACTTCGTATCAATCTACCAAAAAATCACATTTAGCTAATCCACATACAAATTGCGTTAAAGATGAGAAATTTAGGGCTTTTAGCATACATTGAGATATCAAAAATTAACTTTTGATCGGTGTACACATTACATAGACACATAAACAGCAAAGAAATGGGAGAACGAGCAAATTATACCTGGCAGAGCTCCTGATAAACAGAGACAGAGTTTGTTTCGTTCAAGCTCTCGAGCAGATACCGAATTTGGCTTGACGTCGTGACTGAGAAAGGCAGCATCTCGAAGCAATGATCGAAAAAAGCTAGGGTTTTGGTTTTCGAAGATAAATGAGCGGATTAGATAACGGAGATTCGGCGAATTCGGGAGGAGAGACGGTGCACAGACTGAGATTCGGAGTCGAGAATTTTGTGAGCGTGCGTGAGAGAGAGAGGGAGTTGAATTTATAGCTGGGAAATGATTCTCTGTACATGTAACGAGTGAGTCACACCTGTGCCTTCTTTGTCGTTGTTATTTTATCTTTACTTGCTGGATGAAGCCACCTCAACACTGTCACCTCAGAGCATAAAACTTAACAGCATAAAATACACTGACCCCTACATAATAATCAAATAACATTTACTTTTCTTCTAAGATAGGTTTGTTTGCAAAGATGAATTATAATTCATGTTAAAACTATTAATTCTGAAATTATAATTACAAAATTATTAAATTATTTTATAATTTTTAAATTAATAGTTATGAGTTTAAATTTAAAAATAAATAAGACACTTGAGATTATTAATCTTATCTTTACAAACAAATATAACCTTGAAAAATTTTAATTTTAACTTAATAGATAAAATTACATATTTATCCTTGTCAAATTTTAATTCTTAAATAATATACATGTTTAATTATTATTTTTTAATACAATACATTTTAATTATAGTTTTATTTGTAATTAATACTATCTCATTTAAATTATTGGTAACTTATAAAAAATTAATTTAGTTTAATTAACACATATTTTTATATAAGTGATACAAATATTAAAAAAAATAAATTAAATTAAATTATTAATGGAACTATTCTAATTAGAGTGATTGAGTATGTTAATAGTTTAGTTTTTGGTTTTTAACAACAAAATTTATTATTCGAATTCGTAGTTTCATATTATATATGATTTTTATATGTTAAATTTTATTGAGTATATTTCAAAATTTGGGATGTTTATGATTTTGATTATATTTTTTTAGTATACAATTGGCGTTGTTTTTGTTCAATGTTGAATAAAATAAAATATAATAATATTTATTACTACATCTATCTTGTAAATAGATTTTTATTTTTTGAGTAACAACATTTGTCATTTTTACTATAAATAATTATGCTTAAATGTGACTTGTGTTTAGTTTAATATATGAAAAAAATAATTAATATAATTATTAATATTTTTATATGAATAACAAGATTCGTTTTGTAATAATAATTTTGTTTTACGTAAATTTTAATATTTAGAAAAAATAATTATAATTTTATTGCGTTAATTTGTACTTTTATGAGTATTAAAATGTACTTTTTATTTTTTAAAAAATATATATTTGAATATATATCACGTGAATTTTAATCTTTGAGAAATTCAATTTGTGACGCCCCCAAAATAGGTATACATCACCCATCTTGGGTCGCCAGATACAAGGTACTGAATACAAATATAAACTAATTATACAACTGTCGTGTAAAATATGACAAAATATAAATTGAGAGTTTTAATAAGAATATTATCATCTAGACAATATCCACACTCAAAGGAGTCCTCAATACATTAATTGTCACACTATTTAAGAGAATAGTGAGAACTACTAATACTATTGTGGCGCCCCCAAAATAGGTAAACAACACTCATTCTGAGTCACCAAATATATGGTACAGAAAGCAAACTACAACTTCAATAATACAATTGTCGTGCAAAATACGACAACACGTACTGTGAGTTTAAATACAAATATTGTCTTTTAGACAATATCTACACTCAAATAAATCCTCAATATAATTATTCATACACTATTTAACAGAAATAGCGAGGACAACTAAAACATCTTTCTAGAACCATCACTCCATACCCCGACTTGATCCTGTTATGTTCTCACCTCCTGAGAAAAAAAATCGAACAAAAAGAAAAAGGGTGAGCTCAACTAGCCCAGTAAATAATATTATGACTAAAATAATATACAACAAATTATCATTAGTCTTCAACAGAAAAAAATCTGATAAAATATAATAGACAACAAGTTTTAGATCAACAAATACAGCGGAAACAACAATCCATTAGAAAAGTCACGTAGAGAATGAATTATATTATCTTCTAAGATTTAAGAATCCATCATTAATATTTTATCCTTGTAACATCAATCAATATACATCTTTTAATCAAATATTCATCTTTGCACTACAGGCCAAAGATATTCATTTATTTCACCAGTTGGTCATGTTCATCTTTGCACTACGGGCCAAAGATATTCATCAGTTAATCATTCATCTTTGCACTACATGCTAAAGATATTCAGTAATATCATCATTTAGGACTGAGGATGATGAAAAATATTTTAAAGAAAATGAATTCAGTGAGACAGAAGAACAAATATTAGGGATTCGTATAACAGTTTATCCAAGATCAATAATACTTCATAATAACCAATTGTGAAACAGAATTCAAAATAAAGATCAAAACACGGATACAATCAAAGATAGTAACCACAGTAGACATCTTGGACAAAAAGAAGAAAATTTAATTTTCAGTGAATAGTGTCGTATTCGTGAATAGTGTCATATACGTGAATAGTGTCGTATACGTGAATAGTAACCCCGACATAAAAAGTTCCAAATTTGATTAAAAAATTCACCAATATTTTGGCATAATGATATTGAATAAAATAATATCATTTAAGAAGAAAATAACATCCCTTACCTCAAAATAACGGTACTTGTGATCGAAATATCGGATAGAAAGCCAAAAGAAACTTGTACCAAACAACAATTCTCAAAGTATCATAATACTCACAAAAATACGCTCGAGAATATAAACATAAAGAAAACTTGTTTCTGGTGTGATTTTCAATTATAACCTAAGCGTTTATTTATAGGAAAATGCTAGAACGTCATAGGAGACTAAAATAATAAATTAATATTATTTCTTTTCAAACTTCCTACGCACACCTTCACCAACCAAGCTAGCCAAATCTGAAAAATAATTGCAGCCCACATGCTTGAAAAACCAAAAGTGGGTCTCACCCATAAATTTAATAAAAATTATTTTATTTTTCGAAACATTAATAATTCATAGAAAATATCCCGTTTATCAGAAAAATATGAATTTTTTTATCTATTATGCCTGAAATCGAATTCTCTACAACTTTGTAGCTTTGAGTTTTTCTAAATTCTAAATAGAAAATATCTGAAATAAATAAACGGGTGATTTTTAATACATCCATTCCGACAAAATACTGATAAAATACCTCAGTATTAATTTCTTCATTTATAACCATATAAAATAAATAAATTCATCATTTATATCCACATCAAATACATATTTCCTAATCATATAAATCAATAATTAATTATTCACAAATAATATTACAGAATCACACTTATGACAACCAGGTAGTTCTCAGGAAATAGGGGGCTTTTCAATAAGGATTTCTCCTTACTAACGCGCAATTAGGCGACCAAACCTCTCCCTGACAGAACTTTATAGACATTGCCAATAATGCTATCTAATAATATTATTCAAATAATATGAATTATTGATCTGATAATGGAAAATATTGTGCAATGACAATTATTGAAATAACAATAATATAAATTATCAACGCAGCAATTATTGAATCAATAAAATAAAATATTGAACAGTAACTACTGTAACAATTATTGAGTAGTGCCTTCTTACTTACGAATCAATAATTCAACAATACTGTGCAATACCGTGTACTACTGTGCAACCACGCATATTACTGTATTTTAATCACCAGGTAACCCAACAGTGTTAACGGTAACGATTACGCCGTTATTCGTAAAAACTCACACTTTGTCATTTTATTCATCCGACAGTTATTCCGTTATGGGGCCCACAATTGACTGTGTTGTCGTACGGATATTCCTGACAAAAAGAATATTCAACGACCAAACGAATATTCCCCAACAGAAATGAATATTTTATAACTACTTGCTTATTTTGCAAAATTTGCACATTTCACCCATAACCAAAGCATTATATCAAATTAACACCTTATTAATTTAAAATAATGAATAGAGGAAAATTTAATTTTATTTATAATAAGTTGGGGTCTTACAACCTCCTTATAAAATTTCGTCCTCAAAATTGATGTACGTACCTGGTGTTTCGAACAGGTGAGGATACCTCGCTTTCATTTCCGATTCCAACTCCCAGATCATTTCCTCAATAGCATGGTTCCTCCACAAAACCTTAACTTGTGGTATAACCTTGGTGCGTAGGACATGTTCTTTCCTATCCAAGATTTTAACAAGTACCTCCTCGTACGTTAAATCTTCGGCTATCTCGTCTGGTTCTAACTCAATAATATGGTTCGGGTCTTTCACATATTTATGAAGCATAGATAATTGGAAAACATTGTGAACACGAGACATACTTGGAGGTAATACGAGTCTATAGGCCACATTTCCTATTCAGTCAAGAATCTCAAATGGACCAACAAACCTTGGATTAGGCTTTCCTCTCTTTCCAAATCTTATAACTCCCTTCCATGGAGCAATACGTAACAGTACATGATCCCCAATATTAAATTTCACGTCCTTTCGATGAAGATTAGCATAACTCTTGTGTCGATCCTGTGAGGTTTGACTACGTTGTCGAATCATTTGGATTTTTTCTGTAGTCATGCGTACCAATTTCGGTCACAACAAAGTTGTTTCACCCACCTCGTCCCAGCATACTGGAGAACGACACTTTCGTCCATACAACGTCTCAAATGGATCCATGCTTGTACTTGCTTGATAACTATTGTTGTAGGAGAATTCCACCAATGGTAAATACTTATCCCAACTCCCTTTGAAGTCTAGGACACAGAGTCTTAATAGATTTTCAAGAGTTTGAATACTCCTCTCTAATTGTCCGTCCGTTTGAGGATGATATGCCAAACTGAATCGTAAATCCGTGCCCATAGCTTTCTACAAGCTAACCCAAAATTTTGAAGTGAATCTTGGGTCACGATCCGAAACTATGGGTACTGGCATGCCATGCAATCTCACAATCTCATTCACGTACATACGAGCAAGACGTTCAAAGGAATAAGTTTCTTGTATCGGTAAGAAATGAGCAGACTTGGTTAATTTATCAACAATAACCCAAATCGCATCTATGCCTTGAGAAACTTTGGGAAGACCTGTAATGAAATCCATGGTAATGTGTTCCCACTTCCATTCTGAAATCTCAAGTGGTTGCAATGGACATTTTGGCACTTGATGATTCGCCTTTACTCGCTGACAAGTTAAACACCTCGAGATAAACTCTGCGATCTCTCTCTTCATATTGTTCCACCAAAATGTATGTCGAATATTATGATACATTTTGGTACTCACAGGATGGATTGCAAACGGGATGTTGTGTGCCTCCATCATGATTCTATGCTTCAAGTTAGAATCGTTAGGAACGCAAAGTCTAGAGTTGACTCGAAGTATTCCTTCTTCATCAATTCTTGCTTCTAGAATAGCTCCTTCTTGCACTTTCTTCTTCATGCGTATCAGCCCCAGGTCCGTAGCTTGAGCAGTTTTAACTTTATCGATTAAAGTCGGTTCTACTCGTATATTCGCCATCATCACGTGGGTCCCTGGACTCTTTAATTCTATCTCCATCCTTTGCAAGTCATACAAAATGGGCCTTTGCGTTGACAATATCGCACTCGTACTCGCATATGATCTTCTACTCAATGCGTCAGCTACTACGTTTGCTTTTCTAGGATGATATTGAATAGTGTGATCGTAATCTTTTAACAGCTCAAGCCAACGTCGTTGCCTCATGTTGAGTTCTTTTTGGGTGAAGAAATATTTGAGGCTTTTATGATCAGTATAAATCTCCACTTTATCCCCATACAGGTAGTGTCTCCAGATTTTCAATGCTAAAACGACTGCTGCTAACTCCAGATCATGAGTAGGATAATTCTTCTCATATTCTTTGAGTTGTCGCAATGCATAGGCTATGACTTTCCCATGTTGCATGAGAACGCATCCTAACCCTTTGCATGAAGCATCGTTGTAGATAACAAATCCATCCGAACCAGATGGAATTGCCATAACAGGTGCTGAAATGAGTCTCCTCTTAAGCTCTTGGAAACTCTTCTCACATTCTTCGCTCCATACGAATTTTGTATCTTTTCAAGTCAGCTGAGTTAACAGAGTAGCGATTCGAGAAAATCCTTCCACGAATCTCCGATAATAACCAGCTAAGCCCAGAAAGCTACGTACTTCAGTCACTGACTTCGGTTGCTCCCAACTTTGTAATGCTTTAATCTTCGTCGGGTCAACAGATACTCCATGTTTTGACACCACGTGCCCAAGGTATGCTACTTCCTTAAGCCAGAACTCGCATTTCTTCAGCGTGGCATAAAGCTTGTTTTCATGAAGTCTTTCAAGTATCAGCTTCAAATGGTGCTCATGATCTTCACGGCTTTTGGAATAGATGAGGATGTCATTAATAAAGACAACAACGAACTGATCCAAATATTCCTTGAATACTCGGTTCATCATATCTATGAAAGCAGCAGGAGCATTAGTCAATCCAAAAGACATGACTAAGAATTCATAATGCCCGTACCGAGTTCTGAATGCAGTCTTTGGAATATCCCCAGTTTTAATCTTTAGCTAATGATATCCAGAACGAAGGTCGATCTTTGAAAAAAATTGTGCTCCTTGTAACTGGTCAAACAGGTCATCAATGCGAGGTAGCAGATACCTATTCTTGATGGTGACATGGTTTAATTCTCGGTAGTCAATACAAAGTCGCATACTCCCGTCTTTCTTCTTTACGAATAAAACAGGAGCACCCCAAGGAGATGTACTAGGACAAATGAAACTGATGTCTAATAACTCCTGTAGTTAGACTTTTAACTCCTGAAGTTCAATAGGATCCATTCGATATGGTGTTTTAGAAATGGGTTTTGTACCCGGTTCAAGATCAATAAAGAATTCAACATCACGTTCTGGGGGTAGACCGGGATGTTCTTCAGGAAATACATCGGGAAATTCTCTAACAACAGAAATATTATCCAAATCTGACTTGTCTTTATTCAAATCCATAACATGGGTTAAGAAAGCTTGACATCCATTTTTCAATAAACGAATAGCTTTGTGGCATGATATGACGGTGACTGATTTTAGTGGTTTAGTTGTTTGAATTCGTATGACAGGTTGGTTAGGAATATGAAAACTAACAACCTTACAAAAATAATCAATTTTGGCATGATAAGTGGTTAACCAATCAATTCTTAAAATCACATCAAAAACAAGTATCTTTAAAGAGCTAAGATCAACAGATAATGTGATAGTGCCAACTTGGATCAAACAAGATTTATAAACTGTAGATGTAACGAAGGTTTCACCCAACGGAGTTTCAATAGATAAATCAAAGTCCAATTTATCCGGAGTCAAGTTTAAACGTTGAGCACAAGCAGGAGAGATAAAAGAATGGATAAAACCGGTATCTAGTAAGGTATAAACTTCGCAAGAACTGAAGACTAACTTACCCGTGATCACCTCGTTCGGGTTCCTCACATTTTAGCTAGTCACGACAAACGCTCTTCCAGGAACCGTTGACTTTGACTTTTCTGGGACAGCCTTTTGAGTTACCATCCCCGTTGAACTTGGTTTCACTATAGTACAATCTCGAGCGATATGTCCTTCCTTTCCACAATTATAACATACCTTGGATTGTTGTGGTCAATTTGGGTTGATATGTCCCTCTTTCCCGCATTTATAACATCTAATTGGCGGTCGTTCTCCTCCCCTAGAATTTGTTGTTGGTGCTGGTGTTGCTGCTGATATCTTCCCGTCATTGTTGAATCTTCTCTTTCTGAAATTTCCACTAGATTTACCTCTTCTATTATCATGGTCATGATTACCACCCAAGTGGTTACTGCTTTTGTCCGTATTCTTCCCTCCTCGTTGGTTATCATCGCTCCGATGACTGCTGTCACCGGTATGACCCTGATTGTGATCCCTCGGTTGAGCCCTGTTGACAACATCTGAATACAGAGAAAATTTATGAGAGATAAGGTATTGACGAATCTAGGGTTTTAGACCTCTAAGGAAAATCCGCGTCATACGTTCCTCATTCTCTACCAAATGAAGTGCAAACCTGGATAACTCCGCGAACTTTGCCTCATACTGTGACACCGTCATGTTGTTCTGCTCCAGTCTAATAAACTATACCTCCTTCATATGACGAATACTTTCAGGAAAGTACTTGTCATTGAACAATTTTTGAAATCTTTCCCAAGGCATGTTGAGTGCGGTTGGCTAGGTACGCTTCACGATTCCCACCAGTAATCTGCCTCTCCACGGAACATAAAGGTGGCGAATGAAACCTTCTGTTTCTCCGTGCATCCCAAGATATCGAATATCTTGATAATTTACTTGACCCATGTTTCCGCCTTAATCGGATCGGGCTTTCCCCAGAAATTTGGTGGTCCCAATTCCTTAAACAGCTTGGCTGTGACAGACCGCGCGTTGCCATATCTTCCACCCGTATTTTGTACACGAGTCTGCCTCGTCTGATTTTGTATGAACTGCAAAAAGCTCCTAAACATTCCATCATTCATCGTTTGCTCGGTAGTGTTTTTTACAGGAGGAATATTGTCTTCTTGTTGCACGTTCTCCTGGTTTGTGACTAAAGGTTGTTCCACAGTCTTATACACTCCATTGTTAACGTCTCAGCAACCATTCTTAAATACTGCCATAAAACAATGGTTAATTAAATAGATTAACATATCACATAATATCCCTATATTATGACTGACCAACAAATAAGCTTAGATATGACACACTAGCGAAGGATTTACTCATCTCTCCCCTCCTAGTTCTATTCCCCGATCTCCGCCAGAGACCATAACCCTAAGCTTATATACCAACTGTGACGCCCCAAAAATAGGTATACAACACCCATTCTGAGTCGCCAAATACATGGTACAGAAAGCAAACTACAACTTCAATAATACAATTGTCGTGCAAAATACGACAACACATACTATGAGTTTAAATACAAATATTATCTTCTAGACAATATCCACACCCAAATAAATCCTCAATACAGTTATTCATACACTATTTTACAGAAATAGTGCTATAACATCTTTCTAGAACCATCACTCCATACCCTAACTCGATCCTGCTATGTTCTCACCTCCTGAGAAGAAAAATAGAACAAAAAGGAAAAGGCTGAGCTCAACTAGCCCAGTAAATAATATTATGACTAAGATAATATACAACAAATTATCATTAGTCTTCAACGGGAAAAAATCTGATAGAATATAATAGATAACAAGTTTTAAATCAACAAATACAGCGGAAACAACAATCCATTAGAAGAGTCACGTAGAGAATGAATTCTACTATCTTCTAAGATTTAAGACTCCATCATCAATATTTTATCCATGTAACATCAATCAATATACATCTTTTAATCAAATATTCATCTTTGCACTACATGCCAAATATATTCATTTATTTCACCAGTTGGTCATGTTCATCTTTGCACTACGGGCCAAAGATATTCATCAGTTAATCATTCATCTTTGCACTACATGCCAAAGATATTCAGTAATATCATCATTTAGGACTGAGGATGATGAAAAATATTTTAAAGAAAACGAATTCAGTGAGATAGAAGAACAAATATTAGGGATTCGTATAACAGTTTATCCAAGATCAATAATACTTCATAATAACCAATTGTGAAACAGAATTCAAAATAAAGATCAAAACATGGATACAATTAAAGATAGTAACCATAATAGAAATCTTGGACAAAAAGAATAAAATTTTATTTTTCGGTGAATAGTGCCGTATTCGTGAATAGTAACCCCGACACAAAAAGTTCTAAATTTGATTAAAAAGTTTACCAATATTTCGGCATAATGCTATTGAAGAAAATAATATAATTTAAGATGAAAACAACATCCCTTACCTCAAAATAACGGTACTTCTGATCAGAATATCGGATATAAAGCCGAAGAAAACTTGTACCGAACAGCAACTCTCAAAGTATCAAAATACTCACAAAAATACTCTCGAGAATATAGAGATAAAGAAAAATTGTTTCTGGTGTGATTTTCAATTTTAACCTAAGCGTCTATTTATAGGAAAATGCTAGATCGTCATAGCAGACTAAAATAATAAATTAATATTATTTCTTTTCAAACTTCCTACGCACAACTTCACCAACCAAGCCCGCCAAATCTGAAAAATAATAGCAGCCCACATGTTTGAAAAACCAAAAGTGGGTCCCACCCATAAATTTAACAAAAATCATTTTATTTTCCGAAACTTAATAAGAATTGTAGACATATCATTTTCACAATTTAATAAGAAATGAATACGAAAGGTCATTCATCATGCATGTGATAATCCACTTAGACAGGTTATTCCAACAGAATAATAAAGAATGGAATAACATTATAATTCACCATGTATGCGATAGACTGCACAGATAGGTTATCTCAACAGAATAATAAAGAATGGAATAACATTATAATTCACCATGTATGCGATAGACTGCACAGACAGGTTATCCCAACAAAATAATAAATAATTGAACTGGGTCATGCGTAAACGCACAGACAGGATATTCCAACAGAATAATAGATAATAGAATAACAAAAGACTTCACCAGGCATGCGATAGTCCGCACAGACAGGTTATTCCAACAGAATAAAAAATAATAGAACCAGGTCATGCGTAATACGTACAGACATGATATTCTAACAGAATAATAAAGAATAGAATAACAGAAGAATTTCACCATGTATGCGGTACTTTGCATATACAGATTATTCCAACAGAATAATAAGGAATGGAATAACAGAAGAATTTTACCATGTATGTTGTACTTCGCATATACAGGTTATTCCAACAGAATAATAAAGAATGGAATAACATAAGTTTTTTTAATAAATACGAAAGAAATAATACCCCTTACCTTATAAAGAAAAGTACTCCGATGGGTAGGACGAGGATATACTTGAAAAAAACTTGCACTACGCTCAAAGTTTTCTTAAACTCTAAATAAATACGCTCAAGATTGTAGAAGAAGAATTCTCTGAACTTCTGGTGTGTTTTCAATTCTAACTAAGCATCCTATTTATAGGAAAATAGAAAGGATACTATGCAATAAAATATAATATATTCTATTTATAATATATATATATATATATATATATTATTTAAAATCTAATAAAATAAATAACTTTATAAAAGTATTATATTTTATATAAAAAGATTTTACTATGCAAATACTATGCATAATAGAATATAATATATTCTATTTATAGCCTAATAAAATAAATAACTTTATAAAAGTATTTTATTTTATATAAAAAATTTCTGTTTTATTACATTTATAATAATATTAAAACAAAAATTATCACCTTTATTATAATTCACAATATTAATCGACCAGGTCGTTCCCAGAAAAGAGGGGGCTTTCCAATAAGGATTTCTCCCTATTGACGCGCAAATAGGTGACCAAACCTCTCCCTGGCAGAACTTCTAGACATTGTTAATATTGCAAATAATAATATTAATAACTTTGTTATCTCAATTATTGATTTAATAATATATAAAATATCGACAATAATTGAATCAAATAACGTGAGATACTATGCAACAATTATTGTAGCAATAATTAAACAAAACTGAGTGACTTCTCACATAAGCATCAATAATCAATACCGTGTGCTACTATGCAACCACGTGTATTACTGTACTTTTAACACCGGGTGTTTCAACAGTTAATGGTAAAACTTCCGCCGTTATTTTTATAAAAATATTTTTTTTTCATTTTCTCAATCGGACAATAATTCCGTTGTGGGGTCCACCAATGATTGTGTCGTCTTACGAATATTATCTGTTAAAATGAATATTCCCCGACCAATCGAATATTATATAACAACTTGCATACTTTTGAAAAATTTTAAATATTACCCACAACTATAACATTATATCAAATTTACTCCATAATATTCAAAAATAATATTTATTAAAAATTCATCTTTATTCATAAAAGTTTGGGTCTTACACAATTAATTATTGCTTTATGAAGTAATTTATTTAACAATTAATATTAAATTATCAAGGTTAAGAAAATATTAATTCAATAAAATGTAAAAAACTTTTTTTTATCAAAATAAATAAGATAATTAAAAACAATTATTAGTTATAACCGACCAATAATGTTTATTTGGTGTATACAACGAAACGTGTGTAGCCAATAAGTATCTAATAAGTATTTGTATATGTAAGACCCCAACTTATTACAAATGAAATTAAATTTCCTCTATTTATTATTTTAAAATAGTAAGGGTTGATTTGATTAATGTGGTTAGTTATGGGTAAAATGCGTAAATATTTCAAATAAACAAGTGGTTATAAAATATTCATTGTTGTCGGGGAATATTCGTTTGGTTGTGGAATATTCTTACTGTCGGGGAATATTCGTATGACGGCGCTGCCTTGTGTGGGCCCCATAACAGAAAGCGATTGGATGAAAAAAAACGACAAGTATAAGTTATTTATAAATAACGGCGTAGTTGTTACCGTTAATACTGTTAAAATAACCGGTGGTTAAAACACAGTAGCACACGATATTACACCAATTATTGATTCTTACATAAGAAGACACTACTTAATAATTGTTACAGTAGTTACTGTTCAATATTTTATTGATTCAATAATTGCTACGTTGATATTTTATATTATTGTTGTTTCAATAATTGTCACTACACAGTATTCTCATTATCAGATAAATAATTCATATTATTTGAATAATATTATTAGATAACATTATTGGCAATATCTACAAAGTTCTGTCTAAGGAGAGGTTTGGTCACCTAATTGCGCGCCAGTAAGAATAAATCCTTATTGAAAAGCCTCCTATTTCCTTGGAACAGCCTGGTTGCCAGTATTGTGATTCTGTAATATTATTTTTGAATAATTAATTATTAATTTATATGATAAGAAAAATATTCATTTTATGTGTATATAGATGGAAATTTTTTTTAATGTGACAATTGTTAAAAATTGATATTTTATCTTTTTTGATAAAATAATTTATTTAAATATATTGTTATATTTTAATAATATAATATTGGTGATATTTTTATAATGAATGTGGGATATATGAATAAATGAGAAAGAAGAGTATTTTTGTTGCAATAAATATTTAAAACATGTTTTTCATGTTTGTGGACCCCATTTTCTGACTGAAATTTGATTATAGCCTGTAAAATCGCCCGTTTATGAATTTCGGTCAATTTCTGTTTGGAATTTGAAAAAACTTTCTTTTGCAAAATTGTAGATAATGGAATTTCCTATAGAAAGGACATGAGTTTTGAATTTTTCTGATAAAAGAGCTATTAATTGTGAATTATTGAAGTTTTGGATTAATTGATTTTGATTTTTTTAGAGTTTTAAATGATTTATTTGAGAAAAATGTTTTTTGAGAGGTGGGCTACATGTGTGGTTGATGTTGGACTCAATTTGTGTGCGTAGGGAGTTTTAGAAAAATAATATTAATATTATATTAAATTTTCTACTTTGGTGTTCTAAGCATTTTCTTATAATTAGGGTGATTAGGTTAGAATTAAAAATTACACCAGAAATTAAAGTTTTCTCTCTTTTCAAGGTAAGGGATATTTTTTTTTATAAATGATATTATTTTCTTCAATATCATTATGATGGAATACTGGAAAGATTTTTCTTGTGAAATTTTTGTCTTTAAGTGTTGAGATTACTATTCACGTATACGACACTATTTACGAATACGACACTATTCACAGAAAAATTAAATTTTCATTTTTTCTTCCAAAATATCTATTATGGATACTAACTTTGATTGTATTCATGTTTTGATCTTTCTTGAATTTTACTTCACTATGAGTATTTATGAAGTATTTTTGAACTCGGATTGTTTAATGTACGAATCCTTAGTATTTGTTCTTTTGTTTCATTGGATTCGTTTTCTTTAAAATATTTTTCATCATCCTCAGTCCTAAATGATGATATTACTGAATATCTTTGGCCTGTAGTGCAAAGATGGTTGATTTTCTTATAAATATCTTTGGCCCGTAGTGCAAAGATGAACAGGTATTGAGATGAACATGACCAACTGATGAATATCTTTGGCCTGTAGTGCAAAGATGAATATTTGATTCAAGATGTATATTGATTGATGTTACAGGGATAAAATATTGATGATAGACTTTTAAATTCATAGATAATAGTAGATTTCATTCTCTACATAACTCTTCTATGAATTATTATTTCCGCTGCGAATATTGATCTGAAACTTGTTGTCTATTGTATTTTATCAGATTTTTTCCTGTTGAAAACTAACGATAATTTGTTCTATATTATCTTAGTCATAATATTCTTTACTGGGCTAGTTGAGCTCACCTTTTTCCTTTTTGTTCCATTTTTCTTCTCAGGAGGCGAGAATGTAGTGAGTTCTAGTCAGGGTGTGGACTGATGGATCTGGAAAGTTGTCTTAGTAGTCCTCACCATTTTTGTAAAATAATGTACCAATAATTATAATGATGACTTATTTGGGTGTGAATATTGTCTAGATGGCGATATTTGTATTTAAACTAACAGTTTATATGCTGTATTAATAAAGTTGTAGTTGTTTCTGTACCATGTTATTGACAACTCAAAATGGGTGATGTATACCTATTTTGGTGGCGTCACAGTTGGTATCAGAGCTTAGGGATATGATCTCTGGCGGATATAGGGGAATAGAATTAGGAGGGGAGAGACGAGTAAAACCTTCGCTAGTGTGTCTTACCTAAGCTTATTTGTTGGTTGGTCAGTATATAGGGATATTATGTGATATGTTGATTTCTTTAATTAACCCTTATTTTATGGCAGTATTTGAGAATGTCGACTAAAAATGATAACAGTGGAGTAAATGAGACTTTGGAGACAGCTTTACTCACCAACGAGGAGAACGTGCAACATGCTTGTGACGCCTCCAAAATATGTATACATCACCCATCTTGGTCGCCAGATACATGGTTCAAAATACAAATACAATCTTTAATATACAATAAGAAAGATGTGAGTTTTAATACAAATATTGTCTTTTAAACAATATTCACTCTCAGAATAAGTCCTCATTACAATTATTGTCACACTATTTAACAGAATAGTGAGGACTACTAGTACTATCATCTGGACCATCACTCTGTTCCCCGACTAGTCCCTGCTACGTTCTCATTTCCTGAAGAGAACAGTGAAAGAAAGGGTGAGCTCAACTAGCCCAGTAAGAAATATTATGACTAAGATAATGCATGATAAATTATCATTAGCCTTCAACAATGTTTAACTGATAAAATACAATAGACAACAAGTTTAACTTCAGCGGAATAAGCAATCTATTAAAAGAGTCAAGTAGAGAATAAAATCTACTATCTTTTATGATTTAAAAAGTTTTTCATTACTTTTATCGCTGAGACTCAGCTTAATCCACATCATCCCTGCACTACGGCCAAGGATATTCATTAGGGTCACGTCCACAAATTATCCATGCACTACGGGCCAAGGATATTCGTGTATTCATCAATGGTCATGATCATGCCAACAACTATCCATCAACGCACTACGGGCCAATGAGGACTTTTACCACATCATTTGTAACATTACGGTCATGATTATAACGAATAATCCCTGATCATAATCATACCAAGTCCATCTATGCACTACAAGCCACATATGACTTTAAAAAAATATAAACATGAGGATGATGACAATGATATAAGAATTCAATTAAACAAGTTCACGAATTAATTTATCCAGAAATTAATAACGTCCAAATTGTCAACACGATACTTCTTTGTATGGTAAAATTCAAGAATGCTCAAAAGAATATTTCCATGAAAAGATACTGGATGAAGCGCAAATATCAAGGATATTCCATTAATTTCATGGAGTATAGAAGTCAAAACTTTAACCAACAGAGTATAATAAGGAATGAAATAACAAAAGAAATCACCAGGCATGTGATAGATAGCACATGCAGGTTATCCCAACAGAATAATAAATACGGAACCATGTTCGACGTAAAACGCACAGATAGGATATTTCAACAGAATAATAAAGAATGAAATAACATAAGGATTTCACCAAGTATAGGGGAATCCGCGTATACAGGTTATTCCAACAGAATAATAATGACGGAACCAGGTCATGCGTAAAACGCACAGACATGATATTCCAACAGAATAATAAAGAATGGAATAACATAAGGATTTCACCAAGTATAGAGGAGTCCGCGTATACAGGTTATTCCAACAGAATAATAAAGACGAAACCAGGTCTGGCGTAAAACGCACAGACATGATTTTCCAACAGAATAATAAAGAATGGAATACAAAAGAATTTCACCAAGTATAGGGTAGCCCGCGTATACAGGTTATTCCAACAGAATAATAAAGATGGAATAATAGAAGTTCTCTTCATGAATACAAAAGAAATAATACCCCTTACCGTAAAAGAAACTGGATATAGAAGTAGTGAAGTAGCAGAATACTCTTCTTTTTCTCTCTATAATTTCTCTCTCTAGAGTTTCAGTGAATTCGTAAGAAATAATGAAGGAATGAGCTTCTATTTATAGAAAAATGGATTGAATAGTAACTAATTCCTGAACGGTTCAGATTGATTTTCTTTTAAACGGACGATCTAGATTAAAAATTAAAACAACGGTCCATACTGATTCACTATTAAAACTTTAAACCAACGGTCAATACCGATTCACTATTAAAACTTTAAACCAACGGTCCATACTGATTCACTATTAAAAATTTAAACCAGCGGTCCATACTGATTCACTATTCAAACTTTAAACCAACGATCCATATTGATTTACTATTATAATTTCAACCAACGGTCTGAAAAATTAACATATCTCCTCATGGAATAATATTGTACCAAAAAATGATTTGGACCGAAAAAAAATATATTTTGTTCAAGTGAATAGTATCCCGTGAATAGTAACTCGTGAATAGTAACTTATGAATAGTAACTCGTGAATAGTACTCTGACACGAAAAGTGCCCTGAATACCCGATTGAACAATATAACCTCCAGACATAAATTATTATTGAAATAAATGTCGACTTCCACTAACACCAATAATCCCAACACAATGAAACTATCAAATTCATCTTTAATCAATACGAACTTTTTCATCATTAATATTATAACTCACAATATTTAACAATCAGGTTGTTCCCAGGAAAGAGGGGGATTTCCAATAGGATTTCTCCCTATTGGCGCACAATTAGGTGACCATGTTATTGACGACTCAAAATGGGTGATGTATACCTATTTTGGGGGCGTCAGAGTTGGTATCAGAGCTTAGGGATATGATCTCTGGCGGATATAGGGGAATAGAACTAGGAAGGGAGAGACGAGTAAAACCTTCGCTAATGTGTCTTACCTAAGCAGATAAAGAAAAATACGGACAAAAGCGGCAACCACTCTTAGGTAATCATGGCTATGAGAATAAAAGAAGCGAATCGGGAGGAGATTTTAAAAAGAGGAGATTCAACAACGACCATGTGAAGACGTCAACGCCAACAGCAACTGGTTCTAAGGGAGGAAAGCTACTATGAGACCCCATATTTTACGAATAAAGATTTAATTTTCTCAAAAAAAAAATTTCAAAATTTTGGTGTGGGTTTGAGATAACGTTATAGTTGTGGGTAATATTCATAGATTTTACAAAGTACGTAAATTGTTATATAATATTCGATTGGTCGGGAAATATTCATTTTAACAGGAAATATTCGTACGACGGCACAATTATTGTTGGACCCCACAACGAAATTATTTTCTGATTGAGAAAACGACAAAAATATTTTTATGAAAATAACGGCAAAAGTTTTACCGTTAAAACTGTTGAACTACTTGGTAGTAAAAGTACAGTAATATGCGTGGTTGCATAGTAGCACACGGTATTGGTTATTGATGTTTATGTGATAAGTCACTCAGTTATATTCAATTATTGCTACAGTAATTGGTGCATCATATCTATCATATTATTGATTCGATTATTGTCATAGTATCATCTATATAATATATTATATTATTATATCAATAATTGAGACGGCAAAGTTATTCATATTATTATTTGCAATATTGACAATGTCTAGAAGTTTTGTCAAGGAGAGGTTTGGTCACCTAATTGCGCACCAATAAGGAGAAATCGTTGTCGGAAAACCCCTCTTTCCTGGGAACAACCTGGTTGTTAAATATGTTGAGTTATAATATTAATGATGAATAAGTTCGTGTTGATTAAAGATGAAATTGATAGTTCCATTGTGTTGTGATTATTAGTTGTAGTGGAAATCGACATTTATTTCGATAATAATTGATGTCTGGAGGTTATATTGACCAATCGAGTAATTAATCAGATAAATGAGCATTTAATTGCTATTGATTCACATGATTATAACTATTTGTTCACATGTGTGTACTATTAATTCACATTCATTTACTATCAGGGGAGTTGGTGCAAGATTGATAATACTTGCATGACTAAGTTAAAAATGGAGGTATAGATGGAGGTACTATACAGTAATTCATATTTTCACATGTCTAAAACTATTGAGTCACATGATTTACTATTAGGGAAGGTGGTGCAAGTTTGATAATACTTGCAGGACTAAATTAAAAATGAAGGAAACAAGGAATATATTATACTATAATATTTCGAGCCCCAAAACGTGCAATTATCGAAATTATATTTTTCTATAAATAGAAGCTCATTCCTTCATTATTTTTCACCAATTCACAAAATCTATAGAGCAATTACTATAGAGAGAAAGAAGATGAGAAGTCTGCTACATCACTATTCCAGTATCCAATCTTCTTTTGAGGTAAGGGGTATTATTTCTTTCGTATTCATGAAGAAAATTATTTTCTTTCAATATTCGTAAGGGGTATTATTCTTTCGTATTCATGAAGAGAGTTATTTTCTTTCAATACTCGTAAAAATTGTTATTTCATTCTTTATTATTATGTTGGAATTACCTGTCTATGCGAAGTATCGCATACATGGTGAAATTCTTCTTTTATTCCATTCTTTATTATTCTGTTGGAATAACCTGTCTGTGCAGTCTATCGCATGCCTGGTGAATTATATTGTTATTTTATTCTTTATTATTCTGTTGAAATATCCTGTCTGTACAGATTACGCATAACCTAGTTCCATTCTTTATTATTCTGTTGGAATATCCTGTCTGTGCGGATTACGCATGACCTGGTTCTATTTTTTATTATTCTGTTGGGAATAACCTGTCTGTGCGGTCTATCGCATGTATTGTGAATTCTTCTGTTATTCCATTTTTTATTATTCTGTTGGAATAACCTGTCTATGTGGATGACCGCATGCATGATGAATGATCCTTCGTATTCATTCTTTATTAAATTGTGGAAATGATTTGTCTACGTGGATTACCGAATGGTGGGTGAAAATCCATTTGCAGTTTCGTATATTCTATTATACTCGTCTGAGATATCATTTCCTTAGTACTCGTCATGGAATATCATTTTCTTTGTTATTTTTTTTATGAGTTACTATTCACGGGTTACTATTTACTCTAATATTATTTACTCGAGTATTTGGGACACTTTTCGTGTCTGAGTACTATTCACGAATTACTATTCACTCAATTACTATTCACTCTAGTATCATTCACTCGGGTATTCGGGACACTTTTTGTGTCGGGGTACTATTCACGGGTTATTATTCCCGAAGTACTATTTACAGGGTACTATTCACTCGAAAAATATATTTCTTTTCTGCCCAAATTATTTTTGATACATGAATATTATTCTTGAATTTTACTCTACAAATCAGTATCATGTTTACAATTTGGACGTTATTGATTTCTGGATAAATTAAATTATAAACTTTCAAAATTTATCCTTGAACTTGTTTTATTGAATTATTATTGGCAAAAAGCACCTTTTGGCCACTGTGGTTATAGTGATTTAACGAATTAGTCACTGTGCTTTTAAAATATTCAATTAGCCCACTGAGCTTTTTAAAAATTAACAATCAACCCATTCTGTCCAAAAAATTGGACGGACGTTAACAGCTGGCTTTTTAAAAAAAAATATTATGTGGTAATTACGTGGCAACAGATTTTAAAAAAATTAACGCTAACGTGGCAAAAAAAAACATAATATTCATTTTAAAGTTTTAAAAATAACAAAAATATAATAAATAAAACAGATTTTTTTTAAAAATATTATTTTTAATAAAAAACAATTTTTTTAAAAAACATAATTTTTTTAAAAAACAAATAATTTTTTTAAAAAACGAAACTTTTGTAAAAAACAGATTTTTTTAAAAAAAAAATTAAAAAACAGATTTTTTTTAAAAAACAATTTTTTTTAAAAACAGATTTTACAAATTTATTTAAAAAAACAATTTTTTTTAAAAATAGTTTTTTTTAAGAAAACAATTTTTTTTAAAAACAGATTTTTTAAAAAAAAACATTTTTTTTATAAACAGATTTTACAAATTTTTTAAAAAACAAATTTTTTTTAAAAAAATATGTTTTTTTAAAAAAGTATTTTTTTTAAAAAAAATTATGTTTTTTAAAATCTATTTTTTTTCAAACAATTTTTTTTAAACAAAAAAATTTAAAAAAACAGATTTTTAAAAAACATAAATTTTTTTAAAGTACAGATTTTTTAAAAAGCATAATTTTTTTTAAAAACATTATTTTTTAAAAAAATGAATTTTTTAAAAAACGTACTTTTTTTGAAAAACACAATTTTTAAAAAAACAGATTTTTTTTAAAAAAACATAAATTTTTTTAAAAAAATACTTTTTTAAAAAAACAGATTTTTTTAAAAAATATTAAAAATTATAAAAAACAGATTTTTTCAAATCTGTTTTTTAAAAAATTTGTAAAATCTGTTTTTAAAAAAATTTATTTTTTAAAAAAAACTATTTTTAAAAAATCTGTTTTTAAAAGAATTTGTTTTTTAAAAAAACTCTGTTTTTAAAAAAAATCTGTTTTTTAATTTTCTTTTTTTAAAAAATCTGTTTTTTAATTTTCTTTTTTTTAAAAAATATGTTTTTTAAAAAATTGTGTTTTTTTAAAAAAAGTACGCTTTTTGAAAAATTTGTACTTTAAATATTTAAATTTGTTTTAAAAAAAATATGTTTTTTTAAAAAAAAATCTGTTTTTTAAAAAAATTGTTTTTTTTTAAAAAATCTGTTTTTTAAAAAAAAATTGTTTTTTAAAAAAAAAAACTGTTTTTAAAAAAAATTTAAAATTTGCTTTTAAAAAAATTTGTTTTTTAAAAAAAACTGTTTTTTAATTATTTTTTTAAAAAAAAATCTGTTTTTTAAATTTTTTTTAAAAAAAACTATTTTTTGCAAAAGTTCCGTTTTTTAAAAAAAAATTATATTTTTTAAAAAAATTATGTTTTTTTAAAAAAAATCTGTTTTTATTAAAAATAATATTTTTTAAATAAATCTGTTTTATTTTATTATATTTTTTTTATTTTTAAAATGAATATTATGTATTTGTTTGCCATGTCAGCATTAATTTTTTTAAAATCTGTTGCCACGTAATTACCACATAATTTTTATTTTTTTTTAAAGCCAGCTGTTAACGCACGTCCAATTTTTTGGACGGAATGGGTTGATTGTTAATTTTTAAAAAGCTCAGTGGGCTAATTGAATATTTTGAAAGCGCAGTGACTAATTCGTTAAATCACTATAACCACAGTGGCCAAAAGGTGCTTTTTGCCAATTATTATTTTATTGTTATCATCCTCATGCTTTTATTGTGATTAAAGTCATCTTTGGTTTACGTGCATAGATGGACTGTTGATTATTAGTTTTACAGTTGTATATTTTTGGTTTACGTGCAAAGATGGATTATTGATTATTGGTTTTGTAGTTGTAGATCTTTGACTTAAGTGCAAAGATGGACAGGTGTATGGCATGATCATAACCACTGGTGATAATAACGAATATCCTTGTCCCGTAGTGCATGGATAATTCGATGATGTGATTGGCAGGATCATGGCCACTGACAGACAATTGATTGGTATGATCATAACCATTAGTTTTATAGTTGAATATCTTTGGCCCGTAGTGAAAAGGTAGACAACTGATTGGTATGATTATTGTTATTACATTTGAATATCTTTAGCCTTTGGGGTAAGGATATTGAGTAAACGTTCTAATAAGCCTTTGTGGTAAGGAAAAACGGTTGATTTACATGATTATAAATATGAATTGTGGATTTAACTATAATCTTTGGTGGTTTAGGTAAAGACAGGTGATGATAGTTTTTTTTGTCTAAGGTATAACAAAGAACTGTTGTTGAGTATTACAAAAATGAAATATTAACCATGGACATTTAATCTAGAAGAGATAGTAGACATTATGTTCTACTTGACTTGTGACGCCCCCAAAATAGGTATACAACACCCATTTTGAGTCGCCAAATACATGGTACAGAAACAACTACAACTTTATTAATACAATTGTTGTGCAAAATACGACAAAACATAAACTGTGAGTTTAAAAACAAATATTATCTTCTAGACAATATCAACACTCAAATAAGTACTCATTACAATTATTGATACACTATTTTATAAAATAGTGAGGGCTACAAAACGACTTTCTTGAACCTTCATTCCATACCCCGATTAGTACTCGCTACATTCTCGCCTCCTGAGAAGAAAAATGGAACAAAAAGGAAAAGGGTGAGCTCAACTAACCCAGTAAAGAATATTATGACTAAAATATCATTATCTATGAATTTAAAAGTTCATCATCAATATTTTATCCCTGTAAGATCAATCAATATACATCTTAAGTCAAATATTCATCTTTTCACTACAGGCCAAAGATATTCATCAGTTGGTCATGTTCATCTCAACACCTGTACATCTTTGCACTACGGGAAAAAGATATTCATAAGAAAATCAACCATCTTTGCACTACAGGCCAAAGATATTCAGTAATATCATCATTTAGGACTCAGGATGATGAAAAATATTTTAAAGAAAATAAATCCAGTGAAATAAAAGAACAAATAATAAGGATTCGTACTTTAAACAGTCCAAGTTCAAAAATACTTCATAAATAACCATAGTGAAGTAAAATTCAAGAATGATCAAAACATGGATACAATCAAAGTTAGTATCCATAATATATATTTTGGAAAAAAATAAAAATTTAATTTTTTTGTGAATAGTACCATATTCGTGAATAGTGCCGTATACGTAAATAGTAACTCCAACACTAAAAGCCAAAAATTTCATAAGAAAAATCTTACCAATACTCTGACATAATGATATTAGAAGAAATAATATCATTTAAAAAAAATAACATCCCTTACATCGAAAAGACAGTACTTCTGACTGGAATACTGGATTAGTGCTGAAGGGAACTTGTACCGTATAGCAACACTCAAAGTCTCAAAATACTCACAAGAATACGCTCGATAATATAGAGAAAAAGAGAGAGAGAAAACTTGTTTCTGGTGTGATTTTTAATTCTAACCTAAGCACCCTATTTATAGGAAAATGCTTAGAACACTAAAGCAGAAAATTTAATAAAATATTAATATATTTATATAAATTTCCTTAGCCAACTTTTTTGGTCAAAAACACCAGCCATCAACCCACCAAAATCACAAAAAACATTTTTATTAATAAAAATATTTAAAACTCCAAAAATTAATTCAGACCCAATATATCAGAACTTCAATAATTCACAATAAATAGCCCTTTTATCATAAAAATTCAAATCTTATGTCCATTCCATAGAAAATTCAATTCTCTACAACTTTATAAGTTTAAGTTTTTCCAAATTTCAAATAGAAATTGACTGAAATTCACATTTTACAAGCTATAATCAAATTTTAGTCAAGAAAAGGGTCCACAAACATGAAAAATATATTTTAAATATTTTTAGTAACAAAAATACTCTTCCTTCTCACTTATTCATATATCCGACATTCATTGTAAAATATCACCATTATTATATTTTTAAAATAATATATTTAAATGAATTATTTTATCGGAAAAGATAAAATATCAATTTTCAACAATTGTAACATTAAAAATTTTCTCCATCTATATCCACATAAAATAAATATTTTTCTTATCATAATAATCAATAATTAATTATTCATAAATAATATTACAGAATCACAATACTGACAACCAGGCCGTTCCCAAGAAAGATGGGGCTTTTCAATAAGGATTTCTTCTTACTGGCACGCAATTAGGTGACCAAACCTCTTCTTAGGCAGAACTTTCTAAACATTGCCAATAATGCTATCTAATAATATTATTCAAATAATATGAATTGTTGATTTGATAAAGGAAAATACTATGCATTGACAATTATTGAAACAACAATAATATAAAATATCAACGTAACAATTATTGAAACAACAATAATATAAAATATCAACGTAACAATTATTGAGTCAATAAAATAAAATATTAAATAGTAATTACTGTAACAAATATTAAATATTAAAAAGTAATTACTGTAATAAAATATCAATATACATCTTAAGTCAAATATTCATCTTTGCACTACAAGCCAAAGATATTCATCAGTTGGTCATGTTCATCTCAACACTTGTACATCTTTGCACTACGGGCCAAAGATATTCATAAGAAAATCAATCATTTTGCACTACAGGCCAAAGATATTCAGTAATATTATCCATATACAAATGAGACTTCAATTACTCTGGTTAATCTAGAACAGAACCTTGAATCTCTGGAATTGTAGAACTAAAGATTAGTTTCTAATCATTCAATGAGCATCTTGTATTTCATAAAAATTGGGGGCAATATAATCCTTACGTAAAGGCCATCCTACCCAACTTTCAGGCATTAAGATGCGTTTCAAACGTGGATGAGTAGCATAAAAGATTCCCAACATATCATAAGATTCCCGTTCTTGAAAATCCACACTTTTCCAAACCCAGAAAACAGACGGAATTCGAGGATTCCTCCTCGGGGCAAATACTTTTATGCATACCTCTTCTGGTTGATCCACGCCATACTCTATTCTCGTAAGATGATACACACTAGCTAACAGTCCACCTGGTGCTACATCATAGGCGCATTGGGAGCGTAGATAATTGTAACCATATACATATAAAATGACAGCAATGGAATGCCAATCCTCGGGTTTTATTTGTAAAGTCTCTATCCCTTGGTAATCAAACCCCAAAGATCTATGAATTAGCCCATGCTTGACTAACCAAGCAGACAAACGACCCTGCATCTTTTTTATTTCTCCCGCATTGTTATTTGGATAAGTATTTCGCGTTGACGATGAAATTTTTGCAGATTGACCCACTACTTGTTATTCTGTACAAAAGAGTCCTGTCTAATTCACTAATTCGTGGGACGAGACTGAACTTTTGTATTTGAAAAATGTTTCGGAAGGGATCTCTGAAGTAAATGGCGGTTGATAAAGGAACCCTCGATCATAATTTCCAGTATGAATACTACGCCCAACCTGAAACTTGTGATTGGTTGTAAAACACCGACTCTCCCGTTGAGACTTAATTCTATCTTCATAGATTTCTCGAGATATTTTTTTACGAAGTTTTGTTATAGCATCTATAACTGCTTCGGGTTTAGGTGGACAGCCTGGCAAATAGACATCGACAGGAATTAGCTTATCGACTCCCCGAACAGTACTATAAGAATCAGTACTGAACATCCCCCCTGAAATTGTACACGCTCCCATAGCAATAACATATTTTGGTTCAGGCATTTGCTCATATAATCTCACTAAAGAAGGAGCCATTTTCATTGTTACTGTTCCGGCTGTTAAAATTAGGTCCGCTTGTCTAGGACTCGATCTTGGGACTAGTCCATAACGATCAAAGTCGAATCGTGAGCCTATTAGTGAAGCAAATTCAATGAAGCAACAACTAGTACCATAGAGAAGCGGCCATAAACTAGAGAGTCTTGACCAATTTGAAAGATCGTTTGATGTAGTTGAAATAACTGAATTTTGGGTTGTTCGATCAAGTAAGGGAAACTCGATGGAATTCATAACTGTTTCAATATTATTTTTTCTTTTTATTGTCTGAATATTTAGGAGCTAAGACCATTCCAATGCCCCCTTTCGCCATGCATAAACTAAACCAACAATTAAGATAAGCACGAAAATTAAAGCTTCTATAAATACAGATACACCTAATACATCGAAACTCATTGCCCATGGATAAAGAAAAACCGTTTCAACATCAAAAACAACAAAAACTAGAGCAAACATATAATAACGGATTCGAAATTGTAACCAAGCATTGCCCATTGGTTCTATACCCGATTCATAACTAGAGAGTTTCTCTGGCCCTTTGCTAATCGGGGCTAAAACCCCGGAAATGAAAAATGCCAAAATAGGAATAAGACTTGATATTATTAGAAATGCCCAAAAAATATCATATTCGTAAAGCAGAAACATAGACGCACTCCTATGAACGTGGAAAATATACCGGATTAGTCGATTCGACTTGAAATTGTCAAGTCATTCATAACCGTTTAGTCAAAAAACAAGAATTTATTTTGATCGAACCGTCTAGTTTCCTTTGTTTACTGTGGGGCATGTCTCCTTTCAGGATTCATCGATTGAATCCTATTTTCATTACACGTATTTCGATTTGATTTAGTTATAGTTAGTATAACTATATATTGTTCTTATACAAATTCTCTTGTTTTCATCTCATCTAGGATTCTCTCTAAAGAACTAAAGAAAAGGAATTCTAAATAGAAATAGAATCTCATTTTTTTGTTTAGAATTTCTAATTCCATTTTTTATAAATTCTTATTAGAAATTGAAATCCATTTTTATTATCTTTATATAGTTCTATTTTTGTATGAATATAGGAGGTCTTTTTTCCCCTTTTCTTAGAGATTTAGAATAGAGTAAATAGTCAGATGTAAGATAATTTCTAGAAATTTCCATCTCAAGATTGAAAATATATTGGTCTTGGTATATTCCTTTTCTTATTCTTAGAATCCAGGCGGGGGAGTTTCTATTAATTTAATATTGAATACGGAAAGAGAATACTACCTCTTTCTCTTTTGTGATGTACTTTGATAGGTCTCAGGAAGGCATACAAAGAAAAGCCTATTTGACGTTGTTGACAATGTTTACAATGAAACTTACCAAAGACATTTCTTTTTTTTCAGACTTTAGCTTGTGCACAAATACAGCAGGTCATTCCTATACCCATGTGAATTACTATTAGATTCAATTTGGGTTGGGTTAGATTCTAGTTTTTATTTTAACCGGTGAAATGAAATGCATTTTTGCTTTCAGTTTTATGTTCGGCTTTAAATGATCCCTGTGAGTGAGCTTATAGGAATAATTTTATTTCGATGAACCAACCAGTCGGTTACAAGCAACAAACTAGAATGAGGAAATTCAAATTATACAATTTTTTGTATTTAAATTTTCATTTTATTAGGGCTCTAGGGCTATACGGACTCGAACCGTAGACCTTCTCGGTAAAACAGACCAAACTTTTTATTATCAAAATGATCTGAACTGTTTCAAAGACCCAACATGCATTTTTTGTGCATTGGGCTCTTTCATTAACTGATATAACTATCAGCAAGTCCGCCATATTTTTTAATAGAAAAATAAGGAGATGGCTCCATGTGCTCTGAGTCATTATTTGAATTCTGATCCAGGAACACTACCAAAGTGTTTCAAAGGGGGTTATCTTGACGTAGGTTTGCCTCTGGCCTAGATTAACCTAAGTTAGATGAAGTCTCTATCGCTCTGCTTAAAAATAAAATATGAAACTTCATACACCTTAAAGTTCATAGGACGAAAAGAGATTTTTTGAGGTCCTTATACTCATTATGCCTAGCATTGAATAGACTGGGTATTCACCTTATCAATATCTCAAATCAACGGTGGGGTCTGTTTGGCACCTAAACAGGGCACCCGAATCGGACCAAACCCTTTGTCAGGCTATTGTTCTCTTGTTCCCTCAAAGTTATGGAGTAAGACATCGATTTCTCAATAAAATCAATTCTGTTGATTGCATGATGGACTCCCCTGAAAAACATTGGCGCACGTGTAAACGAGGTGCTCTACCTAACTGAGCTATAGCCCTTAGTGCTTGTGATACATATTTTATCATGTAGATAATTTCTTGTCAAGATGAATATTCCATGATCCAAGATCATAGCTCTTTGATCTGTTTGAGTGGTATTGCTTATAAGTAATATGATATTTATAATCCATCGATGGGATGGGTCCCATTTGGTTCTCTTTGTGATGATAAATATAAATCACCTACTTAACTCAGTGGTTAGAGTATTGCTTTCATACGGCGGGAGTCATTGGTTCAAATCCAATAGTAGGTAGAACTTATTAGATACTATTGACCTCGGTATCTAATAAGTTTTTATACCCATCTTCTTTTATGGATATTGATTTTTTATCTTTTCTATTTCATTCATTTTTTTTCGTTGCATCAAAATCGGATTCCGCTTGATTGTATTTAATTGTATTCACTCGACAGAATCAAATCAAACAAAAAAGTCGGGTGTATAAACCGAACCTCTTTTGATTATTCGGGCACACCGACTAGTTCCGAAATCGCATTGATCGTCTCTACTCGTGTCCTAGCTCGTCGGAGAGCTAAATTTGCCTCAATTTTTTGTCTCTTTCCTTCAGCTTTTCTTAAATTAGCTTCCGCTATTTCAAGCGTTTGCTGGGCTTCTTGTGAATCGATGTCACTACTCTTCTCCGCATCATTTACTAAAACAGTGATCTCATTATTACCTATTCTAGCAAAACCACCCATCAGAGCCATCGTTAACCATTGGTCGTTAAGGCGTATTCTCAAAATACCTATATCTACAGCTGTGGCAATAGAGGCGTGATCCGGTAATACGCCAATTTGGCCATTATTAGTAGATAAAATGATTTCGTTCACTTTTGAATCCCAAACAGTTCGATTAGGGGTCAGTACACAAAGATTTAAGGTCATTTCTTCAAATTGCTCTCCATTTCTAAGTTCATAGCCTTCGCGGTAGCTTCGTCGATGTTACCTACCAAATAAAAGGCCTGTTCAGGAAGACCATCTAATTCTCCGGAAAGGATCAATTGAAACCCCCTAATTGTTTCTGCTAAACCAACATATTTCCCTGGAGAACCAGTAAAAACTTCTGCTACGAAAAAGGGTTGTGATAAGAAACGCTCAATTTTTCGCGCTCTTGCTACGGTTAAACGATCCTCTTCGGATAATTCGTCCAACCCAAGGATAGCTATAATGTCCTGAAGTTCTTTGTAACGTTGTAAGGTTTGCTTAACCCTTTGCGCAGTTTCATAATGTTCCTCACCAACAATCCGAGGTTGGAGCTAAAAAACAAGAATTTTACAAGAAAAATCTTACCAATACTCCGACATAATGATATTAGAAAAAATAATATCATTTTTAAAAAAATAACATCCCTTTCCTCGAAAAGACAGTACTTCTGACTGGAATACTGAATATAGTGCTGAAAGGAACTTGTACCGTATAACGACACTCAAAGTCTCAAAATACTCACAAGAATACGCTCGATAATATAGAGAGAGAAAGAGAGAGAAAATTTGTTCTTGGTGTGATTTTTAATTCTAACCTAAGCACCCTATTTATAGGAAAATGCTTAGAACACCAAAGCAGAAAATTTAATAAAATATTAATATATTTATATAAATTTCCTTAGCCCACTTTTTTTGGTAAAAAACACCAACCACCAACCCACCAAAATCACAAAAAATGTTTTCGTTAATAAAAATATTTAAAACTCCAAAAATCAATTCAGACCCAATATACCGGATGTAAGACCCCAACATATTATTAATGAAATTTAATTTCCTCTAATTATTATTTTGATTAGTAAGGGTTGATTTGATTAATGTGGATAGTTATGGGTAAAATACGCAAATATTTCAAAATAAGCAAGTGGTTATAAAATATTCATTATTGTCGGGGAATATTCGTTTGGTCGTGGAATATTCTTGTTGTCGGAGAATATTCGTACGACGGCGCAGTCTTTTGTGGGTCCCATAACGAAAAGCGATTGGATGAAGAAAACGACAAATATAAGTTGTTTAAAAATAACGGCGTAGTTGTTACCGTTAATACTGTTAAAATACTCGGTGGTTAAAACACAGTAACACACGATATTGCACCAATTATTGATTCTTACGTAAGAAGGCACTACTTAATAATGGTTACAGTAATTACTGTTCGGTATTTTATTTTATTGATTTAATTATTGTTGCGTTGATATTTTATATTTCTGTTGTTTCAATAATTGTCATTACACAGCATTTTTCATTATCGAAGCAATAATTAATATTATTTGAATAATATTATTAGATAATATTATTGGCAATGTCTAGAAAGTTCTGTCTAAGGAGAGGTTTGGTCACCTAATTGCGCGCCAGTAAGGAGAAATTGTTATTGGAAAGCCCCCTCTTTCCTGGGAACGGCCTGGTTGTCAGTACTGTTATTCTGTAATATTATTTGTAAATAATTAATTATTGATTTATATGATGAGGAAAATATTAATTTTATATGAATATAGATGGAGAAAATTTTTAATGTGATAATTTTTTAAAATTAATATTTTATCTTTTTCTGATAAATTAATTCATTTAAATATATTATTTTAATAATATATTAACGGTGATATTTTTATAATGAATGTGGGATATATGAATATATGAGGAGGAAGAGTATTTTTGTGGCATTAAATGTTTGACACATATTTTATGTGTTGGTGGACATAATTATTGACCGAAATTTGATTATAGCCTGTAAAATCTCCCGTTTGTGGATTTTGGTCAATTTCTGTTTGGAATTTGGAAAAACTTTCTTTTGTAAAGTTGTAGAGAATTGAATTTCCTATAAAAATTCGCGAGATTTGATTTTTCTGATAAAAGGGCTATTTATTATGAATTATTGAAGTTTCGAAGCTCCGAAATAATTGATTTTTGGAAGTTTAAAATATTTTTAATATGAAAAACGTTTTTGGTGATTTGAGTGTGGGTCTTGCATGTGTTTTGATAGCTGAATTCAGATTCTTGGTACGTAGAAAGTTGTAGAAATAATAATATTATTATTATATTAAATTTTCTACTTTGGTGTTCTAAGCAATTTTCTATAAATAGGTGTTTAGGTTAGAATTGAAAATCACACCAGAAACTGAAGTTTTCTCTCTCTATATTATCGAGCATATTTTTGTGAGTATTTTGAGTATACTTTGAGTATTGTTATACGGTGCAAGTTCAAGTCATAGCCTATATCCGGTTTTTCAACTAGAAGTATTGTCTTTCGAGGTAAGGGGTGTTATTTTCTTCAAAAATGATATTATTTCTTCAATATCATTATGTCAAAATATTGGTTGGAATTTTTATCAAATTTAAAACTTTTTCATGTCGGGGTTACTATTCACGAGTTACTATTCATGAGTACTATTCACGAAGTATGATGATATTTTTTGTGAAATTTCTATCTTTTGGTGTCGGAGTTACTATTCACGTATATGACATTATTCTCGTATACGGCACTATTCACGAATACAGCACTATTTACCGAAAAATGAAATTTCTTCTTTTCGTCCAAAATATCTATTCTGGATACTAGCTTTGATTGTATCCATGTTTTGATCATTCTTGAATTTTACTCCACTCTGATTACTTATAAAGTATTTTTGAACTTGGATTGTTTAAAATACGAATCCTTAATATTTGTTCTTTTGTTTCACTGGATTCGTTTTCTTTAAAATATTTTTCATCATCCTCAGTCCTAAATGATGATATAACTGAATATCTTTGGTCCGTAGTGCAAAGATTAATGATTTTATGATGAATATCTTTGGCCCGTAGTGCAAAGATGAACATGTGTTGAGATGAACAAGACCGACTGATTAATATCTTTGGCCCGTAGTGCAAAGATGAACAGGTGTTTAGATGAACATGACCAACTGATGAATATCTTTGGCCTGTAGTGCAAAGATGAATATTTGATTCCAGATATATATTGATTGATGTTACAGGGATAAAATATCGACGATGAACTTTTAAATTCATATATAGAAGATAGTAGTTTGCATTCTCTACTTAACTCTTCTAATGAATTGTTGTTTCCGCTGCAGTTGTTGATTTAAAACTGGTTGTCTATTGTATTCTATTATATTTTTTCCTGTTGAAGACTAACGATAATTTGTTGTATATTATCTTAGTCATAATATTCTTCACTGGGCTAGTTGAGCTCACCCTTTTCCTTTTTGTTCCATTTTTCTTCTCAGAAGGCGAGAATGTAGCGAGTACTAGTCGGGGTATGGAATGAAGGTTCTAGAGAGAGTTGTTTAGTAGTCCTCACCATTTTTATAAAATAACGTATCAATAATTATGATGGGGATTTATTTGCGTGTGGATATTGTCTAGACGGCAATATCTGTATTTAAACTCAAAGTTTATATGATGTAATAATAAAGTTGTAGTTATTTATGTACCATGTATTTGGCGACTCAGAATGAGTTGGATGGAATAGACCTATTTTGGGGGCGTCACACCGGAACTTCAATAATTCACAATAAATAGCCCTTTTATAAAAAAAATTCAAATATTATGTCCATTCCATAGGAAATTCAATTCTCTACAACTTTTTATGTTTAAGTTTTTCCAAATTCCAAACAAAAATTGACCGAAATCCACATACGGACAATTTTACAGGCTATAATCAAATTTCAGTCAAGAAATGGGAAGAAATGGGGTCCACAAACATGAAAAACATATTTTAAATATTTTTAGTAACAAAAATACTCTTCCTCCTCACTTATTCATATATCCCACATTCATTGTAAAATATCACCATTATTATATTATTAAAATAATATATTTAAATGAATTATTTTATCAAAAAAGATAAAATATCAATTTTCAACAATTGTCACATTAAAAATTTTCTCCATATATATCCACATAAAATGAATATTTTCCTTATCATAATAATCAATAATTAATTATTCATAAATAATATCACAGAATCACAATACTAACAACCAGACTGTTCCTAGGAAAGAGGGGGCTTTTCAATAAGGATTTCTCCTTACTGGCGCGCAATTAGGTGACCAAACCTCTTCTTAAACAGAACTTTCTAGACATTGCCAATAATGCTATCTAATAATATTATTCAAATAATATTAATTATTGATTTGATAAAGAAAAATATTGTGCATTGACAATTATTGAAACAACAATAATATAAAATATTAACGTAACAACTATTGAACCAATAAAATAAAATATTAAACAGTAATTACTGTAAAAATTATTGATTAGTGCCTTCTTACGTAAGAATCAATAATTGATACAATACCGTGTGCTACTGTATTTTAACATTCGGGTATTCCAACAGTATTAACGGTAACAACTACACCGTTATTTATAAACAACTTATACTTGTCATTTTCTTCATCCAATCGCTTTCCGTTATGGGTTCCACACAAGGTTGCGCCGTCGTACGAATATTCCCCGACAGGAAGAATATTCCACGACCAAACGAATATTCCCCGACAACAATGAATATTTTATAACCACTTGATTATTTAAAATATTTACGCATTTTACCCATAACTAACCACATTAATCAAATCAACCCTTACTATTTCAAAATAATAAATAGAAGAAATTTAATTTCATTTATAATAAGTTGGGGTCTTACAACCTCCCCTCCTTATGAAATTTTGTCCTCGAAATTGACGTACGTACCTAGTGTTTCGAAAAGGTGAGCATACCTCGCTTTTATTTCCGTTTCTAACTCCCAGGTCATTTCCTCAATAGCATGGTTCCTCCACAAAACTTTGACTTGTGGTATGACCTTTGTGCGTAGGACATGCTCCTTCCTATCCAAGATCTTGACAGGTACCTTTTCATACGTTAAGTCTTCGGCTATCTCGTCCGGTTCTAAATCAATAACGTGGTTCGGGTCTTTCACATATTTACGTAGCACAGATATGTGAAAAACATTATGAACACGAGACATACTTGGAGGTAACGCGAGTCTATAGTCTACTTTTCCTACTCGGCCAAGAATATGAAATGGACCAATAAATCGTGGATTGAGCTTTTCTCTTTTCCCAAATCATGTAACTCCCTTCCACGGAGCAACACGCGACAATACATAATCCCCAAAACTAAATTCCACGTCCTTTCGATGAAGATTTGCATAATTCTTTTGTTGATCTTGTGCCATTTGTACACGTTATCGAATCATTTGGATCTTTTCTGTAGTCATACGTACCAACTTTGGTCCCAACAATGTTGCTTCACCCACCTCGTCCCAACATATTGGACAGCGACACTTTCATCCATACAATACTTCAAATGGGGCCACACCTATACTTGCATGATAACTGTTGTTGTATGAGAATTCCACCAATGATAAATACTTATCCCAACTCCCTTTGAAGTCTAGGACACAGAGTCTTAATAGTTCTTCAAGAGTTTGAATAGTCCTCTCTGATTGTCCGTCCGTTTGAGGATGATATGCCGAACTGAATCGTAAATCTATGCCCATAGCCTTTTGCAAGCTAACCCAAAATTGTGAAGTGAATCATGGGTCACGATCCGAAACTATGTATACTGGCATGCCATGCAATCTCACAATCTCATTTACGTACATACGAGCAAGGCGTTCGAGGGAATAAGTCTCCTGTATCGGCAAGAAATGAGCAGACTTCGTTAATCTATCAACAATAACACAAATAACATTTATGCCTTGAGAAATCGTGGGAAGACCCGTAACGAAATCCATGGTAATGTATTCCCACTTCCATTTCGGAATCTCAAGTGGTTGCAATGGACCCTTAGGCACTTGATGCTCTGCCTTTACACGTTGAGAAGTTAAACACCTCGAGATAAACTTCGCTATCTCTTTCTTCATATTGTTCCACCAAAATGTATGTCGAAGATCACGATACATTTTGTTACTTCCAGGATAGACCGCAAATGGTGTATTGTGTGCCTCCATCATGATCTTGTACTTTAAATTAGAATTGTTAGGAACACAAAGTTTGGAGTGGATTCGAAGTATTCCTTCTTCATCGATTCTTGCTTCTGGAATAGCACCTTCTTGTAATTTCTTCTTCATATGCATCAGCTCCGGGTCTGTGGCTTGAGCAACTTTAACTTTTTCGATTAAAGTCGGCTCTATACGTATACTTGACATCATCGCATGGGTCCCCGGAGTCTTGAATTCTATCTTCATCTTTTGTAAATCACACAAAATGGGCCTTTGTGTTGACAACATCGCACTCGTTCCTGCATAAGATCTTCTACTCAACGCATCAACTACTACGTTTGCTTTTCCAAGATGGTATTAAATACTGTGGTCGTAATCTTTCAACAGCTCAAGTCAACGTTGTTGCCGCATATTGAGTTCCTTTTGGGTGAAGAAATATTTGAGGCTTTTATGGTCTGAATATATCTCCACTTTCTCCCCATATAGATAGTGCCTCCAAATCTTTAGTGTAAAAATGACTGCTACCAACTCTTGATCATGAGTAGGATAATTCCTCTCATATTTTTTGTTGTCGCGAGGCATAGGCTATGACTTTCCCATGTTACATGAGAACACATTCTAACCCTTTGCCTAAAGCGTCGCTGTAGATAACAAATCCATCCGAACCAGATGGTATTGTCAGAACAGGTGCCGAAATGAGTCTCCTCTTGAGCTCTTAAAAACTCTTTTCGCTTTCCTCACTCCATATGAATTTTGTATCCTTTCAAGTCAGCTGAGTTAACGGAGTAGCAATTCGAGAAAATCCTTCCACAAATCTCCGAAAATAACCAGCTAAACCCAGAAAGCTACGTATTTCGGTCACCGACTTTGGTTGCTCCCAACTTTGTATTACTTCAATCTTCGTCGGGTCGACAGATACTCCATGTTTTGACACCACGTGCCCAAGGAATGCTACTTTTTCACGCCAAAACTCATATTTCTTCAACTTGGCATATAACTTATTTTCACAAAGCCTTTGGAGAACCAATTTCAAATGGTGTTCATGATCTTCACGGCTTTTGGAATATATAAGGATGTCATCAATAAAGACAACAACGAACTGATATAAATAATCCTTGAATACTCGGTTCATCATATCCATGAAAGCCGCAGGAGCATTAGTCAATCCAAAAGACATGACTAAGAATTCATAATGCCCGTATCGAGTTCTGAAGGTAGTCTTTGGAATATCCTCAGTTCTAATCTTCGGCTGATGATATCCAGAACGAAGATCGATCTTTGAAAAGAATTGTGCTCCTTGCAACTGGTCAAACTGGTCATCAATGCGAAGTAACGGATACCTATTTTTGATGGTGACATGGTTCAATTCCCGGTAGTCAATACAAAGTCGCATACTCCCATCTTTCTTCTTTACAAATAAAACAGGAGCACCCCAAGGAGATGTACTAGGACGAATGAAACCGATGTCCAACAACTCATGTAGTTGGACCTTTAACTCCTGAAGTTCAATATGAGTCATTCGATATGGGGTTTTAGAAATGGGCTTTGTACCAGGTTCAAGATCAATAAAGAATTCAACTTTACATTCTGGGGGTAAACCGGAAAGTTCTTCAGGAAATACGTCAGGTAATTTACTAACGACATGAATATTATTCAAATCTGACGTGTCTTTATTCAAATCCATAACATGGGCTAAGAAAGCTTGACATCCGTTTTTCAATAAACGAATAGCTTTATGACTTGATATGACAGTGATTGATTTTAGTGGTTTAGTTGCTTGAATTCGTACAATAGGTTGGTTATGAATATGAAAACTAACAACCTTACTAAAATAATCAAATTTGGCATGATGAGTAGTTAACCAATCAATCCCTAAAATCACATCAAAAACAAGTATCTTTAAAGAGATAAGATTAACAGGTAATGTGATGGTACCAACTTGGATCAAACAAGATTTATAAACAGTGGATGTAATAAAAGTTTCTTCTAACAGAGTCTCCACAGATAAATTAAAGTCTAATTTTTCCGGAGTCAAGCTTAAACGTTGAGCACAAGCAGGAGAGATAAATGAATGTGTAGCACGGGTATCTAGTAAGGTATAAACTTCACAAGAATTTATTATTAGCTTACCCGTGATCACCTCATTTGGGTTCCTCGTATTTTGACAAGTCACGATAAACGCTCTTCCAGGAACCGTTGACTTTGACTTTTCTGGGACAGCCTTTTGAGTCACCATTCCCGCTGGACTTGGTTTTGATATCGTACAATCTCGAGTGATATGTCCTTACTTTTCACAATTATAGCATACCTTGAACTGTTGTGGACAGTTTGGGCTGATATGTCCCTCTTTTCCGTATTTATAGCATACAATCGGTGATCGTTCTCCTCCCTTAGAACCAGTTGCTGTTGGTGCTGACGTCTTCACATTATCATTGTTGAATCTCCTTTTTTTAAAATCTCCCCCGACTCGCTTCTTCTTTTTTCATGGCCATGATTACCACCAGAGTGGTTACCGCTTTTGTCCGTATTTTTCTTTCTCCGCTGGTTATCGTTATTATATTGACTGCTGTCACCGGTATGATTCTGGTTGTGGTCCCTCGGTTGAACGTACTCGTTATCTCGCTCTAATAATTGAGCCCTGTTGATAACATATGAATAGAGAGAAAATTTATGAGAAATGAGATATTGACGTATGTCGGGTTTCAAACCTCTTAGAAACATCCGCGTCATACGTTCCTCATTCTCCACCAAATGAGGTGCAAACCTGGATAACTCTGCAAACTTCGCCTCGTACTGGGACACCGTCATGTTATTTTGTTCTAGTCTAATAAACTCCATTTCCTTTATATGACGAATACTTTCAGGAAAGTATTTGTCATTGAACAGTTTTTGAAACGTCTCCCAAGACATGCTGAGTGTGGTTGGATGGGTACGCTTCACCGATTCCCACAAGTAATCTGCCTCATTACGGAACATAAAGGTGGCGAATGGAACCTTATGTTCCTCTGTGCATCCTAAGACGTCGAATATCTTGGTAATTTGCTTGACCCACGTCTCCGCCTTAATCGGATTTGGTTTTCCCCAGAATTCTGGTGGTCCCAATTCTTTGAACTGTTTGGTTGTGACAAACCATGCGTTGCTATCATTTCCACCTGTATTTTGTACACGAGTCTCCTTCGTCTGATTTTGCATGAACTTCAAAAAGCTTCTAAACATTCCATCGTTCATCATCTGATCAGTGGTGTTATTTACAGGAGGAACATTGTCGGCCTGTTGCACGTTTTCCTCATTGGTGGGTAAAAGTGTCTCCACGGTCTTATTTACTCCACTGTTAACATTCTCGGTTGCCATTCTCAAATACTGCCATAAAACAAGGGTTAATTGAAGAAATTAACATATCACATAATATCCCTATATTCTGACCAACCAACAAATAAGCTTAGGTAGGACACACTAGCGAAGGATTTACTCGTCTCTCCCCTCCTAGTTCTATTCCCCGATCCCCGCCAGATATCATATCCCTAAGCTTTGATACCAACTGTGACGCCCCCAAAATAGGTATACAACACCCATTATGAGTCGCCAAATACATGGTATAGAAACAACTACAACTTTATTAATACAATTATTGTGCAAAATACGACAACACATAAACTGTGAGTTTAAAAACAAATATTGTCTTCTAGATAATATCAACACTTAAATAAGTCCTCATTACAATTATTGATACACTATTTTACAAAATAATGAGGACTACTAAAACGACTTTCTAGAACCTTCATTCCATACCCCGACTAGTACTCGCTACATTCTCGCCTCCTGAGAAGAAAAATGGAACAAAAAGGAAAAGGGTGAGCTCAACTAGCCTAGTAAAGAATATTATGACTAAGATAACATAGAACAAATTATCGTTAGTCCACAACAGGAAAAAATCTGATAGAATACAATAGACAACAAGTTTTAAATCAATATTCGTAGTGGAAATAATAATTCATTAGAAGAGTTACGTAGAGGATGAAATCTACTATATTATGTGATTTTTAAAAAAAATCCATCATCAATATTTTATCCCTGTAACATCAATCAATATACATCTTAAATCAAATATTCATCTTTGCACTACAGGCCAAAGATATTCATCAGTTGGTCATGTTCATCTCAACACTTGTACATCTTTGCACTACGGGCCAAAGATATTCATAAGAAAATCAATCATCTTTGCACTACAGGCCAAAAATATTCAGTAATATCATCATTTAGTACTGAGGATGATGAAAAATATTTTAAAAAAAACGAATCCAATGAAACAAAAGAATAAATAATAAGGATTCGTACTTTAAACAGTCCAAGTTCAAAAATACTTCATAAATAACCATAGTGAAGTAAAATTCAAAAATGATCAAAACATGGATACAATCAAAATTAGTATCCATAATAGATATTTTGGACAAAAACAAAAATTTAATTTTTTTGTGAATAGTACCGTATTCGTGAATAGTGTCGTATACGTGAATAGTAACTCCGACACTAAAAGACAAGAATTTCACAAGAAAAATCTTACCAATACTCCGACATAATGATATTAGAAGAAATAATATCATTTTAAAAAAAATAACATCCCTTACATCGAAAAGACAGTACTTCTGACTGAAATACTGGATATAGTGCTGAAGGAAACTTGTACCGTATAGCAACACTCAAAGTTTCAAAATACTCACAAGAATACGCTCGATAATATAGAGAGACAAAGAGAGAAAAACTTGTTTCTGGTGTGATTTTCAATTCTAACCTAAGCACCCTATTTATAGGAAAATGCTTAAAACACTAAAGCAGAAAATTTAATAAAATATTTATATATTTATATAAATTTCTTTAGCCCACTTTTTTGGTCAAAAACACCAGCCACCAACCCACCAAAATCACAAAAAAAGGTTTTTGTCAATAAAAATATTTAAAACTCCAAAAATCAATTCAGACCCAATATATCAGAACTTCAATAATTCACAATAAATAGCCCTTTTATCAGAAAAATTCAAATCTTATGTCCATTCCATAGGAAATTCAATGCTCTACAACTTTGTAAGTTTAAGTTTTTCCAAATTCCAAATAGAAATTGACCGAAATCCACATACGGGCGGTTTTACAGGTTATAATCAAATTTCAGTCAAAAAATGGGTCCACAAACATGAAAAACATGTTTTAAATATTTTTAGTAACAAAAATACTCTTCCTCCTCACTTATTCATATATCCGACATTTATTGTAAAATATCACCATTATTATATTATTAAAATAATATATTTAAATGAATTATTTTATCGAAAAAAATAAAATATCAATTTTCAACAATTGTCACATTAAAAATTTTCTCCATCTATATCCACATAAAATGAATATTTTCCTTATCATAATAATCAATAATTAATTATTCATAAATAATATTACAGAATCACAATACTGACAACCAGACCGTTCCCAGAAAAGAGGGGGCTTTCCAATAAGGATTTCTCCTTAGTAGCGCGAAATTAAGTGATCAAACCTCTTCTTAGACAGAACTTTCTAGACATTGCTAATAATGCTATCTAATAATATTTTTCAAATAATATGAATTGTTGATTTGATAAAGGAAAATACTGTGCATTGACAATTATTGAAACAACAATAATATAAAATATCAACGTAACAATTATTGAATCAATAAAATAAAATATTAAATAGTAATTACTGTAACAATTATTGAGTAGTGTCTTCTTACGTAAGAATTAATAATTGATGCAATACCGTGTGCTACTGTGTTTTAACCTCCGGGTATTCCAACAGTATTAACGGTAACAACTACGCCGTTATTTATAAATAACTTATACTTGTCGTTTTCTTCATCCAATCGTTTTCCGTTATAGGGCCTACACAAAGTTGCGCCGTCGTACGAATATTCCCCGATAGCAAGAATATTTCCCAAACGAATATTCCCCGACAACGATGAATATTTTATAACCATTTTTTTATTTGAAATATTTACGCATTTTACCCATAACTAACCACATTAATCAAATCAACCCTTACTATTTCAAAATAATAAATAGAGAAAATTTAATTTAATTTATAATAAGTTGGGGCCTTACATGACTCTTCTAATAGATTGCTTATTCCGCATCAGTTAAACTTGATGTTTATTGTATTTTATCAGTTTAACACTATTGAAGGCTAAGGATAATTTATTCTGCATTATCTTAGTCATAATATTTCTTACTGGGCTAGTTGAGCTCATCCTTTGCTTTCATTGTTCTCTTCAGGAAATGAGAATATAGCTGAGACTAGTCGGGAAACAGAGTGATGGTCCGAGATGGTTGTTTTAGCATTCCTCACTACTTAGTGTGATAATAACTGTAATGAGGATTAAATTTGAGTTTGTATACTGTCTATGAGACAATATTCATGTAAAAACTCAGCTATATTTTGTCGTATATTTTACACGACTGTTGTATATAATTAAGTTTGTATTTGATTTATGTACCATAAATCTGGCGACCCAATATGGGTGATGTATACCTGTTTTGGGGGCGTCACATTTGGCCCGTAGTGCAAAGATGACATGTTGAATATCTTTGGCCCGTAGTGTAAAGATGACCTGTTGTTGAATATATTTGACCCGTAGTGCAAAGATGACATGTTGTTGAATATCTTTGGCCTGTAGTGCAAAGATGAACTGTTAATAAATATCTTTGGCCCGTTGTGCAAAGATGAAGTTATTAGTATGATTATGAACAGGAACTGTGATTTGTTATAACCATGATCTTTGATGTTTCAGGTAAATACATGTGATGAAAATTATCTTCGTCCTAGATGAGAAAAGGAATTTAAAACCACAAATATGATTATGAGTTATTAACATATCTGTGGACAGGAACTGTTGATTGATCTTACAGGGATAAAACATTGTTGGTGGACTTTTAACATGAAGAAGATAATAGACTTTATAGTCTATTTGACTCTTCTAATGGATTACTCGTTCCGCTGCAACTATGGTTGAAAAGTTTTATCATCTACCATATGTTCTAAATCTCTGATTTATTACTGATGAAGACTGTTGATAATTTAATTATCTTTAGTCGTGATATTCTTTATTGAGCTAGTTGTGCTCACCCTTTTGCTTCACAATTCCTTTCAGGTAATAAGAGTATTGTCGAGTCGAGCGGGGATAACAGGGGAATAAGACGGTGGTCTATAGCTGTTGAGGTTCTCCCTAAATAGTATGTAAATAATTTTATTAAGAACTTTAGATAAGTGTGTCGTATTGTATACGTCATTTGATATTTAATTTTGGTGAACCGAATAGGGTGAGGTGAACCCAACTTTGAAAGGGTGTTTTGCCACTATCATACAAGATGTCTAATGACATATGACCTCGTGTTATCATAAGACAAGACAAGGCTGTGCACGTCCACTTGCTGAGTATATATACGAGCACTACCTATATGATCTTGGAGTTTGATTGAAATGAAATTCTCAATTGCAGACAGTGGAAATAGTTATATGTCAAGAGAAGACTCACCATTGGAAGGAACATGATAGTAATCTTTTTGTTTTTCTTTGGGGTCTATTGGGTCAACCAAGAATAATTCTCGAGCCATATGATATCTATCATAACCTAGACGCATGGCCTCCCATGTACGAAGGTTTCCTTGAGCACTTCCCAAAGATTTTAATATCTAAAACAATTATTGACTGTACCTTTATGTAATGTATCAATGTGAGATGTTGTCCATAGTTGGTGTGATGCCCCCAAAATAGGTATACATCACCCATCTTGAGTCGCCAAATACATGGTACAAAATTCAAATACAACTTAATTATACAATAGTCGTGTAAAATACGACAAAACATAATCTAAGAGTTTTAATAAGAATATTGTCATCTAGACAATATCCACACTCAATGGAGTCCTCGTTATATTTATTATCACACAATTTAACAGAATAGTGAGGACTACTAATGCTATCATCTAGACCGTCACTCCGTTCCCCGACTAGTCCCAGCTACATTCTCATTTCCTGAAGAGAACAGTGAAAGAAAGGGTGAGCTCAATTATTCCAGTAAGAAATATTATGACTAAGATAATGCAGAATAAATTATCATTAGTCTTTAATAATGTTAAACTGATAAAATACAATAGACATAAAGTTTAACTGCAGCGAAATAAGAAATCCAGTAGAAGAGTCAAGTAGATCATGATATCTACTATCTTCTATGATTTAAAATGTTTTCATCAATTTTTATCGCTGAGACTCAGCTTAATAAATAAACCACATCATCGAGTTATCCCTGCACTACGGGCCAATGATATTCATTAAATCATCAATGGTCATGACTATACCGAATAATCCATGGTCATAATCATACCAAAAACTGTCCATCAATGCAGTACAGGCTACTGAGTACTTTTACCACATCATTTAAAATATTACAAGTCATGATTATACTGAGTACTTTTACCACATCATTTATCCATGGTCATAATCATACCAAGTCCATCTATGCACATAAGCCAAAGATGACTTTCATCACAATATAAGCACGAGGATGATGACAATGATATAATAATTCAATAAAACAAGTTCAAGAATAAATTTTAAAGATTTATAAGTTAATTTATCTTGAAATCAATTACGTCCAAATTGTTAACATGATACTGCTTTGTGGAGTAAAATTCAAGAATGCTCAGAAGAATATTTTCATGAAAAGATACCGGATGAAGCGCAAATATTCAGGATATTTTACTAATTTTATGGAGTATAGAAGCCAAAACTTTAACCAAATGAGTATCATAGAATATATGAAACTGCAAATGGATTTTCACCCGCCGTGCGGTAATCCACGTAGACAGATCATTTCCATAATTTAATAAGGAATGAATACGAAGGATCATTCACCATGCATGTGATAATCCACATAGACTGGTTATTCCAACATAATAATAAATAATGGAACCAGGTCATGCGTAATCCGCACAGACATGATATTCCAACAGAATAATAAAGAATGGAATAACAGAATAATTCACCATGCATGCGATAGACCGCACAGACATGTTATTCCAATAGAATAATAAAGAATGAAACCAGGTCTAGCGTAATCCGCACAGACAGGATATTCCAACAGAATAATAAAGAATGAAATAACAAAGAATTCACCATGCATGCGATAGACTGCACAGACAGGTTATTCCAACAGAATAATAAAGAATGGAACCAGGTCTAGCGTAATACGCATAAACAGGATATTCCAACAGAATAATAAAGAATGGAATATCAGAAGAATTTCACAATGTATGCGATACTTCGCATAGACAAGTTATTCCAACATAATAATAAATAATGGAATAACAGAAAAATTTCACCATGTATACGGTACTTCGCATAGACAGGTTATTCTAACATAATAATAAAGAATGGAATAACAGAAGCTCTCTTCATGAATACGAAAGAAATAATACCCCTTACCTTAGAAAGAAACTGGATACTGGAGTAGATAGGTAGTAGACTTCTCTTCTTATTTCTCTCTATAATAATTGCTTTATAGCTTTACTGAATTGGTGAGAAATGAAGGAAGAATGAGCTTCTATTTATATGAAAATATAGTTTTGATAATTGCACGTTTTGGGGCTCGAAATATTACAGTACAATACCTTCAACTTTTTTTTTTATTTTTAATTTAGTCCTGCAAGTATTATAAAACTTGTACCACCTCCCCTAATAGTAAATAATGTGAATCAATAGTTCAATCATGTGAATCAATAGTTATAATCATGTAAAAATATGAATTACAATATAGTACCTCCATCTATACCTCCATTTTAACTTAGTCATGTAAGTATTATCAATCTTGCACCAACTCCCCTAATAGTACAAGAATGTGAATCAATAGTACCCACATGTGAACAAATAGTTATAATCATGTGAATTAATAGCAATTAATTGCTCATTTATCCGGTTAATTACCCAACTGGTCAGTATAACTTCCAGACATCAATTAATATCGAAATAAATGTCGATTTCCACTAACACTAATAATTCCAACACAATAGAACTATCAATTTCATCTTTAATCAACACGAACTTATTCATCATTAATATTATAACTCACAATATTTAACAACCAGGTCGTTCCCAGGAAAAATGGGGCTTTCTGATAAAAATTTCTCCTTATTGGCGCGCAATTAGATGACCAAACCTCTCCTTGACAAACTTCTAGACATTGTAAATATTGTAATTTAATAATATAAATAACTTTATCGTCTCAATTATTGATTTAATAATATAACATATTATGCAGATGATACTGTGACAATAATCGAATTAATAATATGAGAGATATGATGCAGCAATTACTGTAGCAATAATTGAGTATAACTGAGTGACTTCTCACGTAAGCATCAATAATTAATACAGTGTGTTACTATGCAACCACGCGTATTACTGTACTTTTATTACCGGGTAGTTCAACAGTTTAACGGTAAAACTTTTGCCGTTATTTTTATAAAAAGATAATTATGTCATTTTCTAACTACGGTAATACTTCTGTTGTGGGGTCCACCAATGATTGTGCCGTCGTACAAATATTTTCTGTTAAAATGAATATTTTTCGACCAATCAAATATTATATAATCACTTGCTTACTTTGTAAAATTTATAAATATTACCCACAACTATAACATTATATCAAATCCACACCATAATATTCAAAAATATATTTCGAAAAAATTATTTTTTATTCATAATAGTTTGGGTCTTACAGTTGGGACATGAGTCACAGTTAGTATTAAAACTCAGTATATGCGTTGTTGTATTTTACACGATAATTGTAGTAATAAAGTTGTAGTTGTTTTATGTACCATGTATTTGGCGACTCAAAATAAGTTGGATGGATTGAACCTATTTTGGGGGTGTCACACCTGCCCTTACTGAATTTTTGTCCATGTGTTTGTGTCCTCCTTGGATCCTTCCCTTTCCCCATAGTACACACCCCCACCACCACCCTTTTTTTGTATAAGTGACTTTTAAAAAAAACAATAATTTTGTACTACTTCTCTTATTTCTCTCTCGATGTGTAATATCTGGCTAAAAAAATAAGCACTTTCTACTTTCTTTCTTTTTTTAACTAACATCTTGTAAAAAAATTTAGTTGTGGGAAAAAAATGAGAAGAAGATTTTTGACTAAAAATACACTCATTTTTTTAATATTTTTTTCAATTTAAACTCAAAAACTCCACTTTTCTTAAAAAAAAAATCTTATATTACAAACGGACATTATCTCTTTTTATTTTCATTCGCTTCCTCTTTTTTTATCACCAAATTAAAACTCAAAGACAAAGACAAGATATTAAAATTCCAAGACTATTTACTTAGTTTTATTTATCCCATGTGACCTTATCTAACTCTTTTGGATTTGTCACATTTGTACTATATTGGGTTGTTAATAAAAAAATTTGTTGATTAAAAAAATCATTTTAATATTTTTCTTATAAGAAAATTATGAACACACACACACACACACACATATATATATATATATATATATTATATTTAATGATTTAAGTGTTGTGAAATTATATTAGATTTAGAAAAGTATATATATATAGTTATAATTTTTATTTTTAACAAAAAAAATAAATTAAATTTGACCCCACTAAATTTTGTGGCTAGACGGGTGATATGAGCAAAACGCCGCCATGTTAATATTATTAACATATATAGCGTTCACAATTTAATTATCAAACAATTTTTTTTATTCAAATTCAACTCATTCAGATTCAGATTCAAATTCATTCAATTTTTATCAAATACTCCCTTAGTTTTACCATTGAATGACTAAATGAAATCCATTGTAAGAATAATTTAATCTATCCACATTTGTTATGGTCAGTACCATATATATAAATAGATAGTCTCATACACGGTCCGGATCAAGTGCATACCCCTTATCTTACTCACCTGTGCTCACCCCTCTTTAGGCAACGGTTTCGGTCATACAACCGTCGCCTATATTTTTAGCCACGCTATATGTTGTCCGTCACTAAAAATATAGGCGACGGTTGTATGACCGAAACTATCGCCTAAAGGGGGGTAAGCACGGATGAGTAAGATAAGGGGTATGCACTTGATCCTTGCTCGTCCCATACATATATAGGATATAGATTGATCCGGCTTTTAAAAAAATATATTTATTTTTTGAGAGTATTTTTATGTGGATTATTATAATATAAATATTTTTAAATTAAAATAAAAATATTTTAGCATTTTAGTGATTTTCTAATTGAACAGATTTGGGCTGGGTAGACTTGAATTACAAACCGGTTTTAATTACGCCCGTAGAGAAAGCTTTTTTGGGTAAAGGTGCAAAAATACCCCTGATGTTTACACGGATGTCCCACTTCCACCCTAAACTAATTTTTTTTCCAAAAGTATCCTTAACGTTACAAATTTAAGCTCAATTATACCCCTGCCGTTAAAAAAAATCCAGCTAGACAAACGGACGTGCTAGGCGATTGACAAGTGGCAAAAAATAAATTATTTTATTCTTTTCTCTTTCTTCTCTCTTTTCTCTTCCTTTCTTCTTCCTCTTTTCTCTCTCTCTCCTTTCTTCTTCTTCCTCTGTTCTAAAAGAACAAAACAGATCTAGCTACTATCAATGAACAGAGCAGTAAAAGACCCAAGAAATGGAATCAAAATAAAAGCAACCACAAAATATGTAAGCAGAATAAGATTTGTACTAGCTCCTCCACTGCCTTACCAATCTTTTTTTCTCCTTTCTCTTTCATTTTCTCATTCAATTCCCTTGCTTTCCTCCTGATAACCTCCCCATTTTTCTCCATCATGACTTTTCTTATTACCTCTGCAATCGCTTCTCTCTTATACTTCCCATTTTCATCTCTCACAACCTCCATGCCCACACCAACCTCCGCCGCCTGCTTAGCATTCAAAGGCTAATCAAGATGCCTGGCCATGGCAATTACTGGAACCCCAAATTTCACACTCTCCATAATAGAACTCCACCCACAATGGCTCACAAACCCACCGGTGCTCGAATGTCCTAAAATTCTTGCCCGTGGAGCCCACCCCTCCACAAACAATCCTCTGTCTCCTACCCTTTGAACAAACCCCTCTGGTAAAACCCCTTTTTTCTCTCCTTCAAGAATTCTCACAGCCAATATGAAATTAACCATGTTAATCTCTAACCCATTTGCTACTTCCAATTCCTCATTGGAGGGAAAATACTCACTTCCAAAGCAGACAAACACCACTGTAGATTCAACCATTTTGTCAAGCCAGTTTATAAGATGCCCTGTTTTTGGATCTTCATCATGTCGCATAGGATCTTGAACGAGTGGACCAACAGGAACCAAAGTTTTCTTAGATAAAGTGAAAAGCAAATCAATATATTTCCCTTCTAGTTCTCTAAAACTCTTAATCAAAATAATGTCACAATATCGTTTGAAACAAGCGACAAAATCATGCAATAGCTTCATTCAAGGGTAATATTACTGTTATCATAAAAATCTAGAAATGGGTATTTTTCACCTGGGCTTTTTAAATCATGTAGGGGCATGGAAGAGGTTGCTGCTGCCGAGGTTAGGAAATAAACTGCCCGTATATTGTAAGACGAAGCGATCTCCGCTGCCCATGAGGGATTGAAATACCCAGATCTGTTTTGTTACTTTAGAAGGAAGAAGAAAGGGGGAGAGAGAGAAAACGGAAAAAAGATAGAAGAAAGAGAAAGAATAAAATAATTTATTTTTGCCACATGTCAATCATTTAACACGTCCGTTTGTCTAGTTGGATTTTTTTAACGGGAGGGGCATAATTGACCTTAAATTTATAACGTTAAGGGTACTTTTGGAAAAAAAATTAATTTAGGGTGAAAGTGAGACATCCGTGTAAACATTAGGGACATTTTTGGACCTTTGCCCAAACTTTTTTTGATGCTATAGGACCTTTGAAAGCGAAGCTTTTCAAAACTGGCGACAATGGCAGAATCATCAGGGGAAAGCCCTAACATATCATCATCAACTGAAGACGATTTTCATGTCGACAAAGAGAAATCTTTAGCTGAATCCACTCTGTGGATCGATTATGCAGTCCAGCAGGCACGATTAGCACAGAAAAACATTGAAGATACCTTGGATTCTGCAATTTCTGTCACCAGATCTCGCCTAGATCAAATTCTCTCCACTTCATCCGCTCATATGAATCAAACTATTGTAAGTCTCTTTTGCTGAGAAAATTGAACAAATAAATAAAAAGAAAATGGATTATAGAGGAGCCCCATGTTAGCACTTAGTTATTCCTTTCTTGCTTCCCCAACAGAAAAATATGCGCAGTTACTTCATATTTATATAGGATTGCAGATGAATGTTTATGTTTATATATGCGAAAGTACTTCTGATGACTTTTTTTGTTAAAAAAAGTATTTTTGATTTGCTGCTTAATTGGTTACTAGGAAAAATTGATAAAAATCAAAGTGTTGCTGCTGGTTTTATGTAGTTAGGAATGACTGAAAACTGAATGTATACATTCTCCTTACGTTTTGTTTGATTGCTCAGAAAAACTGAGTAAAAGGAAAGGAAATACAATTTAGAGCCTAATAATGTTTAGGCTCGGTTGTTGACTTTCCTGGAGTGGAACATAGAAAACTAGTATATGAATGCGTATTATACATATACATATATATATATATATATATATGTTTTTTTTGTGTGTGTATGCTAACATTTTCTGAGCTTAACAAATGGAAGTCTAGATAAAGAGCTACTTTTTTAGGGTTATGATTAAGTTGACTTCTTTCATTTGTCTGTCTGTTCCTACTTCCCAGCAAGCGGTGGAGGGAGCCCCTAGCACCTAGGCCCCTAGATATTCATTAGCAGAGGTCAGGTTATGTGGACGCTTTTATTTTCTAGCGTCCCAAGTAATCAATCTTTGAAATTTAATCATGGCCTATGTTGCTTATATGAGATATGCAAAGAGGTGTTAGAATTTGTTTTAACACTTATGTTCTAAATTAGTTTTATTATTCATTATCTCACCAGCCAAAAAAGTGCAATACTTTCTAAGGTTTGCTTGTTGGTAACCATGAGAATATCTAGTAAATCTGATTCTAAAACCTGGTTGCAGGATTCTCTGAAAGATGTCAAGTCTATCTACAATGCTTATGAGGATATTGTATTTGGAAAGATTATAGGTCTCTTCTGCTTGAACTATTATTTAAGATGCCATTACATTATATTCTTTTAGTTTAAATGTTTTACCATCACCTCAGTTTTGTCATTCTAAACATTTAATTGCAGAGGGAATGCTTCTAGCTGCTTCACACCCATTGGTTACAAGTGGAGTTGTTGTTGGATCTGGATTTATGCTTCTGAGAAGTATGGCTCGAACTTTGTAGTAATTACTTTCATTACGTCAGTTTCTAGTAAGAAAGGGGAGAAACATCTGAACCTTGAGTTTCTATGACAAATGCTGCCAGCCTGCCACGCAGACCTTTTCTGATATTTTTTTTGACTATATTTTATAGTATTTAGAATTCATATGTTAATTTAATGTAAAAATTTCTGTAGATTGCTCGTCAATATTGATGGTTGACCCAAATACCTAGCAAATCTTTGTATTAGACAAGGACACATGTATCTTGTATTGCAATTTACGTCACTGCATTCATCAAAGTAAACTGATTTGTGGAGTTCATATTTTACTAAATTCAACAACTTGTTTTATCACCTGCAGGGCCAAGGCGTGCTTTGTACTACAAGACATTGCGCCTTTTCTCTAGTGAGGAGGTATTCTAATTGTTTTCAATTAGGACCTTTAACAAGATATACTAAACAGCATTTGTTTGATATGGCAATGTGCGTATATGGATCTTGTCTTTGAAAATTGTTGGCTAAATTCTAATATGGTTATGTTTTTATTACCAGTATTCAGCGTAAATTGGCCAAATACTTTTTTTTTGACAAGTAAAAATTTATTCATATGGGCACTAAGGTGGTGCCAACCATGTATAATCAAATGTATAATCAATGTTACAATCATGTACAGTGGCGAAGCCACGTAAACTTTGTGGGGTCAATTACTTTATAATGTAAGGTAAATTTTAAAATTTTTAAATATTATATATGAATTGACCCCACTAAAATTTTATAAATTTTCTATTATGCGGGGTCAAATTAAAAATTTATAACTTTGTCAATCAAATTTTAACCGCATATGACTCATATCCTTTCAATATATGTATCGCTCTCTATAATATTTTAAAATAAATAATAATCTAATTTATATTATTTTTAAAATATAAATAATGAATTACTTACTTATGAACAGTTGTCATTAAAAATTTCTATTATGAGTTAATATAGTGTATATATACCAAATATTATTACTCATTATATTTTCATTGTAATATAGTATATATATATACCCGAAAGTATAAAGTATTAAAAAAAATTGGCTCGGGGGCCCTTGAACCCTCGCCAATTTTTTCATAACTTAGTAATAATTTCGATCCCACTGCTAAAACTTTCTGGCTTCGCCACTGATCATGTATAATATTCTGAAATGCTTATGACCTTTATGTTTATCTGGACTAAACTTTCATCTTACATATATCATTTTCGACATTTTTGCATGTACTTGTTTGGACCAACGGACTGCACCATGTTACTATATATAACTAATCTTCATATACTTGATTGAATCAGTGTAGATGAACTTGACATAGAATTTTATATATTTTACAACTTGCACTATGTACTTGTTCACATTCAGCGTGATTTTGTGAGCCCCGCTGTGATAAGTAATAATCCTTGGGAATGGTGTGCATGTTCTTCATTTATTTTCTTATTTCTTTTGTTTGCCTGATTCGGATGGTGGTGGGGTGAACTTATAGTACATATTATATATGTCGTGCTCAATTCTTGCATAAATCATAGGCATGCCTTGCCTACCCTGGAACCATGAATTTACTCCCAAAATCCAGCAAATATCTAGTGCTTCTCATTATAGCTTTTGAACTCCTGAATATTGGTTCAAGTATGGCTCGTATATCAAATTTCTTCACATGATCATGGCTTGAATTTTGAAAGACTGTTAGTTATATTAATCATTATTGCTGCATCCAGGCCTTGTTTTCTAAAGCCGAAGCTAAGGTAAATGGGCTGCGACAATCAATTCATCGGCTGGAGAGGGAAGGTGAAAATTTGAAGGTATATACTTATGGCAGTTTTAATTTTTGGTTCTTTTTCAAGTTGGGATATGTTATTTCCACAAGTCCCTCATCCTCAAAGGGGGCTTTGTCGAATTAACGGGGAAAAAACTTGTGGGAATAACAATCCCCTTTTATGTTTTGTACTTGTCTAAGAAATTGTTCCTTTATTTTTTTAGATACAATATATGTTCCTTAGTGTCGTCATTCTTTTGCACTCTCTCTTCCTCCATGAGCAACAACAAATAAAGGATTGTAAAAGAAAAAAGAAAAGAAAATGAATGTATCTCTTATCTTCTGTATTAGAAAATTAAAATGATTTCTTGTATTGTGTATTTAAACCTTATTGGTGGAAATGACATTTTGGTTGGAACGATTAATACACCGTCTTTCCATCTGTGTGTATATGTACTTTCTTTTTAGTTTCACATAATAGTGCTTGGAAGGTTACAAATGCTGTACCGAAAAGCCATAAATCTCTGTTCGTATCAGTTGGATAAATAAAGTGAGCCCATCTGTTGTTTTCAATCTTTGGCAAACATTTTAAGCACTACTGCACCAGTAACTTTAATTTAATGGATATAGTTAGATGCTTATTATCCCAGATTATAAATTACCCTTATGCTCTAGTAGACCCCTTGTGGTTTAAGAACCAGGGACGAGACCACCTTGTCACATAAGGGTGGATAATTGCCGTCATAATATTGTGAATTTTGCTAGGAAATAACTTATAAGGTCATATGGTAATAAAATAGATCTTTTGACCCCTTACTCTTAAATTTGTTTCTCAAGTATTTGACTTTAAACATGTCTTTAAGACTTCTTCGTCGTCTTTTAAAAAATTTATATTTTATTTATTTGAATTTTTAAATAGATGAAACAATTTCTGTAAATAAGTATGCGTGCTTCCCCCTACTCTCAAATTGTTTTTTAAGAAGTTTTCGACTTTGCCCCCTCCCCCTTACCCTTAGATAGGTTTTTTTTTTTGTGCACACCTCATGTAAATAATATGTCATGTATCATTATGTATGTATATATTATTATATTTGTTTTCAAAAAACAACTTCAGCAACTGTAAAGAGAATCATTCTAGAGGATTCATTAGCTGTCAGCCAAGGGTATATGCAGTAAATACAAGAGAGACTCAGTAGATTCAACAACTTATTGAAATTAAATTGCTAATAGAAGTTGCAAAATTATATCAATCACATGTAACCAAACGTCATGAATGCAGTCTTCAATTTCTCTCCTCCAATGAAAGAACAAGGCGAAGGGAGAGTTTCTTTCTCCTGGAAAGTTCAATTAGCATTCTGTATATCATAAAAAGCTGCAGCTTGTCTTTCCTTGTATTTGGATTTGTTTTGGAATTAAGTAGCTTGGGTTGGGGGGAAATAGGAATGCATATAGAGTTGATTAAGCTCATCTGTCGCAACAAATGAGTGTAAAAAGAGAAAAGAGCAAAAAGAAGTAAAATGGATATCTTGAATAAAAGAAGAGATGAAGTGTATTTAACTTTTTTCTTTTGCTCGTACGAGTAAACACTATTATATATTCCTTTTCTTTTCTTTTTTCTTTTTTGCTTGGCTCCATTATATATTGCCAAATCCATGGGAATTAGTTCTTCAATTGAAAATTAGTTCCTGTTTAAATTATATTGAAGTAGCTGCTGCTATAATAATAAGTGCATTGCATAAATAGTTAGCATTTTTTGCAGAAAATAGCGTCAAGAGCTGAAGAGGAGATGAAACGAGGAAAGACAAAACTCAGGTTTGCGTTTGTAACTTGATTTCCGTTTATTGGTCATACTATTTTTCATGAACCAGTTATATCATTCACACAGACAAACGGGAAATCAGATCCAAGGTGTCATTAGAGTAGCTTACAAGATTGAAAGAGAAGCTTCTGGTATGAGTTTTATGAGAAAACTGTCTCTTCTAGACTATTCAAATTGAGTTAATAATGGGTGGCATAACTTCTTCGTTTTGTGTTGCACCAGGCTTGAAAGATGTCCTCAAAGAGCTTCCTAGTGGAACAGCATCTAAATTCAGATCAGAAGTAAGTGTTTAGTATTGCTAATTGTTATTCAAATTAGGGTTTTCAAATAATTTGCTAATGTTACCATCCTTTAAGATAGATCTTTCCCATGAGGCATGTTTTCTCAATGTGAGTGGTTTTTAGCCGAGTTGTTGGCCCAACCCAAATATTAAATGAAAACCCAACACACACATAGTATTTGTTCTTACATGATTTTTTTTTGCTCATGTAAGGTAAATGTTGACCCAAAACATAAAAACAACAAAACAGATATAAATTACATTCCAACTTTATTTATACTTAATTTTCCACCTTATTTTTTTGAGAGATTTGACCCCTTTAATTTTTGAAAGAGGTTTTGAAGTTTTTTACATATCAGTTTCTTAGAACCCCATTGAAATTCTGGCTTGGCTCTTGCATATACTTTCTTCATTACACTCAATTCCAAAGATGTTCACATACTTATTGCTCATACTGAAAATTATAGGATTATAGCCATCTAAATTGTTTTAGAGGGATGTTATTAAATTCTAGGACCTTTTTGCAAGTTAAAAAGCTTCCTTTATTTTTCTTTTTCTCATTCTGGTTACTTTTAAATAATGGGCATTCTGATTTAGTAGAAGTCCATTATGTTCCATGTAACCATCATTTTATTTTGACTAAGACTTTATTTATGCAAGGAAAACTCCATCTGTCTCGTTTATGTCCCGTTAACACTAATAAGATGTGCATAAATTTTAGCACCTAGGTGAGCTGTTGTTGTGGATTTCTCCCTCTGATCCACAAAGAGTCCCATTTGCCAAAAAAAATTGTTCCACAAAAGTGTCCAGTTTTTGGTGATTGTAGTATAAAATGACACAATGTCCTCAAATTTGCTATCATAGGTTCAACTTAGATAATATATACCATCCTCCACCTTTGGTTGCCAATAGGGAAATTGGGCCTTTTGATACAATCAAATAGAAGGCTTCATGGACGCCATATTCTAGGAGCCCAAGTTATGTGATTAGGACAGGTAAGTTAGTCCTATCCTTGAGTCTCTCTCAAACTTAGAAGACTGAAGTCAATTATAAAGTTGTTAAATTAAATAGCAATGTTCTAAAAGGCGGGAGGCGGGGGGGCCTAGGTGGAATTTTTTATTTTAAATTAATTTTAATATTTTATCTTACATTTATCCAAATAAAATAATAATATAAAATAAAACAATCTATAATAAAGACTTTTGCTTAAAATTCAAACACATTTCTTTAATGTATTAGTTTTATTTATAAATAAGATTGCTATTAAATAATAAAATTTCAAATTTCAAAAATTCAATTCAATAGTAGAACTTAAGAATTTGATTACAAATGTATTGAATTAAACTAAATATTACAAATGTATCATTATTTATATAATTTGAAGTTGGTACAAGTTCAAAAAACTATAATAAAATTATCCATTTTGACTTAATCTTGTTAGTTGTGATTTGATATGCTACAACCTGCATTATGAATATAGTAAATTATTAGAAAAATAAATATATCAAGATCTAGTTTGAGTAGTTATTAAAATAAAAAAAACCCTCTCCGCCTATGCTTGCCTTTCTCGCCTAGGCTGCCTAGGCCCAGACCCCGCCTAAATTTCTGAAGGGAGTTTTTGGCCTAGGCAAGGCGCCGGGCCCCCAGCACCTAAGCGCAACCTAGGCAGCTTTTTAGAACACTGAGTAAATTCAGTGATACTTTCCCTTTTTATTAAAAAAGATAGAAATAGAAAACTGGCTTGTTAAGCCAGTAAAAGAATGGGAATGAGAAAACTAAAAAAAGGAAGAATTTTTTTTTACCTCCCTTTCATAGTCATACCACACTATTTAATTAACCACTTGCTAATTTTACGGGTCCACATCGAACAAAAATATATCCTTAATATTTGTAAATTTTGTAAAAGTGATTCTTTCTGTGGAATAGAGGGAGTATAGTTTATAATTTTATATGAAGTAGCAGCCGCTTACTGCCAAGTGTTATATGAAATGTTGGCCTGTGATGTGAAAATTAATAATATTCAGCTGGTACTTTGTACCTCTAGCAAAGTGAGCAAACCAAAAGATGAATAAGTAAATCAGGTTTCTTCTGAGTCGAGCTTTATAAACATATGATAGTTTAGTTCATTAGACAGAGATGATAAAAATTAGGAGAAGGGATAAATACTTATTATCCAACAAAATTTAACATGCATAAGTTTTGTTTTTGTTTGAATAGTTTGAACATTTAATTGAAGGAGTCCAGGTACAAATTAGGCAATGAATCAGTCTTTTTCCCCCTCCATGGGTGACAGACCTTAACTAATGTACCACTACCAGTATGCATAATTAGCTATTAAGTACTCAAGCAGGGAATCTTTATTTGCACCAATTAACTGCAAGTAGAATGAATGGCCTGTTGGTAATTCTCTAGTTTTTTTCACGATCCAGATGTGATGACTACATAAGTTTTTATGTTGCCTGGTGCTAAGGTAAAAAGCTTGGGGCTTTGGACTTTTGTGCTGTACTAGGATGGGTCATTAACCCAATATTTTTGTAAAACATCCTAAAGGTTAGATTGACCACTAATCCACCCCTTTTAAGTGTCTGATTAATGCTGACCAGAAAGTGGTTAGGGAGCTTTTCCGAAAAAGTTGGCTATATTTGTTAGTAAAAAAATATTTCTTTGTTCAAAAAGGGGATACACTCTTGCTTTAATTTGAAAATAATCTGCTTTATATCCTCCTTAAGAGGCTAAAGAGATCTGCTCATCATCATATTTTGTAAAACCCAAGTTACATGTTTGCCCGTGTGTTGCTGAATTGAGTGTTGGAGAAAATTGCAATTGTACTCTGCTTTTTTTGATGAATTAAGCTATCAAATATTTAGTCATATGTTTGCATACCTGAAATACCAACATGATAGCCATTTTATGTGGGTATTATTCTATTATGTTATGTTTTGACTTTCTGGTTTCATCTTTCAAGGTTTCAAACCTTGCTTCGGTGGCAAATGGAGAAAGGCAAGATCTTAACAAAGTGGTTACAAAGATTAGCAACTATGGGATTTCAGTCTGAAACTCAATTCCCATCAGCTGGTGTTATAAGCGCATGGCATGGCATGAGATGTTTCTTTCCTACAATCAGGTATAATTTTAATATTTAAATCATCATATCATATGAAAGAAATAATGGATATCCCCCTTTAATTATTTATTTTGTTGGATCTTTGAATTTAATGAACTCTTATATTATGATGATGAAATTTATCAATTATTTGAACAAGCTCGGTACCCAGACAAGTTTGCCAAAATGATAAAATTAATTTTTCAAGAATTTAGAATATAATTTAACTATCAATTTCATTTACCATCTTTCAAAAAGTCAATAATTATCAAATATTTGATAATTGTACTATCAATTTCATTTACCATATTTCAAAAAGTCAATATTATTTTTATATTAGTATGAAAAAATCATAAATAAATACGGCTATGACGTTTTGGGGAACAAAATTACTATGGTATAATTGTATTTTATTTCTAAAATAACTATTACTAGTACATTTCCTTTTTGATTATAGTATTCTTGAATTCTTCACTTTAGAAGGTTAAAATAATTTTGTAATAATGTCTAGTTTAACGAATAACTAGAATCACTTGACACATTTAGGAATCTCCAAATACAATCAAATGTATTCTTAAATACAACATTATTAATATATATAATTTGATTTTTAATATCAAATAACGACATATTAAATTTTAAATTAATGTGAATTTATTTAATTTTAATTGATACAATTATTGTAATTGTATAATACATAACAAAAACTATTAATTACAAAATTTATTTTATTATTAACTTTTATACGTTATACTTGTTATTTTCCAGAGGCACAAACAGATATAAAAGGGGGGTTGAATAGATCTTTTAAAACCTTTCCACTTATTAAAGAATGTATTACTAGATTATTAATTAAGCACAACATAATATTAGTTTAAAATCCCCTTAAAGATTTGATGAAATTTCAATTATGAATTTAGTTTCTATGGATTTTTGTCGCATAGATAATATAGCAGAATATAAAGATTGAATGTAAAAGACACAGAAGGTTTTAAGTGGTTCGGAGATTGAATAACTCATAGTTCACTCTTTTACTCTACGAATAGAAAATCCAATAAGGATAGATTGCAAAGATATTTTACAACTGAACCACTAAGGTTCCTCAAAGTTACTTAGTCTCGGAATAGGGACACATAGTCCAGATCACTAAGATCTATTGAAGTCACTTAAACTTGGGATATTGTCACAAAGACAATGAATCACTGTTGGATGAGTGAGTTGTCTGAGATGTTGCTAAGATAGTAATAAGCATGACTTCTTTCGGACTTAGCAGCTTGAGCAAATAGTTCAGTATCGTAGAGTAAGATTCTTTTTACCTTGGCAGAATTTCAGCTTAATAGATTGTCATTCGTTTTTTGATATCGTTGCAAAATTTCCGTTGAGCATTTAATCATCTGATACTCGAGGATCCTTGATGTTGACTTTTAAGAGTTGTTGTGTCAACTTGCTTTTGGCTTCTTTGACCTGTAACATTATTATGCAATTCTACCAATCACATGGGTAAGTTGTCACTTCGCCAAACTAGCTGTTTAAAATTAACTATATTCTGATCTTCGTTTTGAATTAAGGATATTTGAACTTGCATTGGGTTCTTCAATCTCCAACGCTTTTATTGTCAGTCTTCTATCAATCCTGACTTGCTTTACGAACGAAGTTAATCTTAGAATTTGATGAGAAACGTAGAGTCAAAGCTTGACTTTGCTCTACGACTTGAGCTCTACGTTATGCTATCTCTACAAGTAGAGATGCACTCTACGAGTGTGCTATGTACGATTTGCTCTATGACGACTTTGATCTTTACTATGCTTGAGCAGACTTTACTGACTTCTTTACTATACGATCTTGACTTTACTCTACGATCTGATCTTCACTATACGACCAAGAGTGAACTCTACGACGAGAACTTTACTAAACGATCTTGACTTAACCCTTCGACTCAAACACTTAATACTCTATGAAGATGTACATACTTTGTGATTGCATAACCATTCTACAAATAGGCAGAGTAGCTTTACGATTGTTTAACAATACTCAATGATCACTTTGAACCTATCAACTATACATCATCTTAACTCTATAAGATTAACTTAACACATTTGATCTTAGTCTTTATACATTATATATTAAGGATTTTACAAAAGCTATTAGACAAATATACTTTTATCATATCATCATCAAATTAAACATGCAGACTCTAAAAATACTAATTTTGAAGTTAATATGTTGTTGTTTGATTTTAAAAGTCAAATTGTATATGTAATTTTGGAATGGAGGTGGTATATATTAATGAAATTCATATTAGTGTTTCGTATTAATGAAATTCATTTTAGTGTTTCATGTGTTTCATAGTAATAAGTTTTCTTCTAAACGTTTAAGATTTCATTTTAATAGTTATTAAGCATGTTTGGATCGACTGTATTTTTAAAAAAATAAAAATAAAAACAATTATTGATTATGTTTTTACTTCATATGTTTGTTCCATATAATCAATTTTTGACAAAATGTGACAAATTAAAGGGAGAGTTGATAAGACATATTCCATAAATAATTGATATTCAAAGAATATAGGGATTGTTATTTATGAAAGTCAAATTGCTGTTAAAGTTGTTTCTGTAAAAAAAGATCATATTAAGAAATCACGAACGAATAAGTAATTATTTCAGTATGTCTCTAAGGCAAAAATTTTAACAAATAAGTGAACCTAATTTTTTAAAATTATTTTATTTCAACAATTTTAGATAAATTAATTCAAATAAATTTAAGATTAACGAATTCATCTCCATCTTATCAATTAATTATTAATTTCTTACTAATTCATTTACTAAATTTTAATTTTTGTAAATACCTTTTCCATTATTCAAAACGTAATGATATAATTAAGTTGTAAGAATGGAATGATTCATTTTTATAAAATAAAAAAAATTGTGTTTGATTCCTTAAGGAAAGAAGAGTACAAGGAATTACTCATTCCAGGTAAAATAGAATGAATCATTCCATTTTTCATTTCATTCCTTCAATTCAAACGTAGCATAAGTTGTACACTTTAATGCTATGTTTGGATTGGAGTAACGAAGATTTCCTATAGATTAAATTGTGTTTGGTTGCGATTGAAATGAAAAAAAATTATGTTTGGTTCCTTGCACAATAGTATTAGTAATAGTATACTCCATCAAAGATTGTTCACAAGTTTATATATATATTTTTTAAATAATATTGTTTATTTATAATTACATAATAAATTTATTCATAATAGTCTAGAAGGTTAAAATAGAGAAATATATATATATTCAGATATTTTAAATAGACAATTATTAAACACATTATTTTATTTTATATTTAGAATTTCTATTTCATTCAAATTGTTTTATACGGTAAGAATTTTTCATTTAATTCAATAAAAAAATCAGTTTATCACGTGGAAGGACGAAAGAGTGAGATTTTAATAAAACTTTTTCTGGACAAACAGAGCGAAATAAAAAGGGAAAAAATACAGAGAAAATTATATGATTTCTGATACTAAAAGATAACACCACGGAGATGCATTTAACTCGGATCATTTTTAGGCTCGTTAAAACGGTTAAGAAGTCAACACGTGTCCATGAGTGACGTCAGCAGACCTCGAAGTTGCGGTGTTGACGGATTTGCTGTTGTTCCTCTTTCTGTCTCCGGAGCTCTATGACCTTCCGGTGAGAGTTGGAGTGCTTAGTCAACACGAACGTCGGGCTTGCGGCCGGTCGGTACTCCGGCACCAGTCGACCCGACTTGAACCGGACGCCGCAAGCGTTGCACAGCGTCTTCGGACCTAACGGTCCCGTGCGCCACTGCGGCGTCTTCTCCGAGGCGCAGTGCGAGCACCGACGCGTCTCCGACTGTGACGTACCGGCGGAGGACACCGGTGAGTTCTGATTCTCTTCCTGCTCTCTGTTATAACATTTAGCGATGATCGGAATAAGCGATTCCGGTAAAGAAGTCCGGCTGTTGTTTTTGGAAGGTGCTTTGGCTCGTTTGCTCCGCGATCGGCCGTGAAATAGAGCATCGGAACGGAAGTTTGCGGTTCCGGTGAACTCGTTTGTCGGAAAATAGGTATTTGAGTCATCAACGAAGTTCGAGAGCCATTCGAGCTCAGCTACATCATCGTTCTACAAATTAACAAAATCACCACAACAAGGTCAGAAAGAAAAGACACAAAACCTCAATTACTTCTCTCTCCACATTACAAAGAACCGCCCACATGGCTACATTATTATTTATACAATACTATGAGATGTTCTTATGAGAAATAGCTAGATTATTAAGATGATTGTAATTACTCTAATAGAAAAACAGGGGATAAATTTGTGCTTACGGGAACACAGAGATCGGAGGTGAAATCGGTGGAATTAGAGCAATGGAACTGCGGCTCCATTAAGGTGTCGGCGACGGAGGAGGTGGAGGATGAATTGTTTGGATATTGAGAGAAATTATTAGGGGGGTGGCGGTGGTCGGAATCAGTAATGGTGGTGGCGGAGGAGTAGATTTGGTCGCTGGAGAAGTCTAGAAGGTCGTCAATTCGGAAGAAATCCGGCGACGTGAAACCGTACATGTCCATCTCCGATCTCCGATATACAGACTCTGCTCTAACAGTAGAAGTAGCAGTGGTACTTCTCTCTGTTAGAGCTTGTAACTAGAGAGGGGAGAAAGAGTTGATATATATATGTAGCGTACCACCGTACAATAAGGTTGAAGGAAAGAGAAAAAGGGGGGCAATGGAACGTGGGTAGAGTGAGCATGCAAACACAATGTGAGGGAGGCCTCATCTATTATATATATATATATATATTAATCTGTTGGTATTGAAAGCTAGCAGCACTGTTTTTATTATATGGTTGATTCATGCAATCAAAGAACTTCTGCACATGCATTCTTGTCCATAAAATTTGGCCATATTTGATAATTAAATTATATTCATATCAAAACAAACCCTCTATTTGAAGGGATTAATTAGGATAAAGTTAATTTTATTCAACTAATCAATATAATATCGACACGTAAATAAGAGGTGTTCTTCTGCATATTAATACTGTATTGGTCAATTAACCCTATTTAAACAATTGAATGCACACTATTTATATTTATAACCATACTAAGCTTAACATTCAACAATTGAATGGACAATATTTATAAGTAACGAAAATTATCTATAACCATAGGTTTAAAACATTATAACATAACGTAATTTGAATTTTAAATGAGTTGAGTACAAACTTATTTATATTTTTATTCGAATTATTTTTAATACTCAAATTTAGATCATGAATTCGAATCTCGCTCATATTTTTTTGAATGGAATCCGAATCGAGGTCGAACCAGCTTAGTTTTCGAGAAGGCATTTTACATATGGAATTAAAGAGAGTGGTTAACATGAAGTTTATTTTTGGGTAATTTGGTCATTTGGTCGATAGAGTGATGATATGCAGGAAAAGTTCTATGTGTGTCATCATTCTATTAGTTAACTGAGTAACTTACCAAAAAATAAACTTTATACTAATCGGATCCGGAGATTACTCTTTACTCTTTACTCTTTACATACAACAATAGGGGCTTAATTATTTTGGCTAATATCTAGATTCAAGGGTTCAATTTTTTTATTAATGTCTTCAGCACATTTCTTTTTACTAATAATAAATATTTTTGAGAAAAATATTTATTTTAATTTATTTGCTTTTTACAATTTTTTAAAACAATAAATTAATTTATTTTTATATTAACCTTAAATTATCTCATTATCCCAATAAATTCTCTTGCATGTAAAAATTGTAATAAAATTTCACACAAATTTTAATTGGATTAAATGACTTTCTTAATCTATGTCCATAAAATTAAAACGACTATTATTATAGAATGAAAGGAATAATAATTTTCACGTAATAAAATATTATTAAAATATTTAATATCAAGTGATTTGAAACTAAAAATTTAACACCTCTTCTTATATTCGGCTATAAAAATATCTGAAAATACATATTTATTCTGACAATATTATTTTTAGTCGGACAACAACGTAACACACCCTATTCTTTGACTTTTTTAGCATCAAGTATAATTATGAAACATAGTTCAAAATATTAGTAGTTGAATTAATTCTAATTCAAAATAAATGGAAATTTAGAAGATATTGATAATTACGAAAATACTTATCTCGGAATCTCAGCTCTAGGGACGGAGCTAGGATTTGTTCTTTAGGGGGTCAAAAAAAAAATTTAATATCATAAATATATTCATCATTAAAAAATAAAATTTTACTATTACAAAACATATTTTTATTAAAACAAAAATAATATAGTAATAGAATTTTCTTTGACAAAGATAATAAAACATTGCAAAAAAAGTCTTAAAACATATCAAAACTTCGTTAGAACTTGAGGGGCCGTAGCCTTATAAAATTTTCAAACCAAATCAAATGTATAAATGAGTTTTATAAAATTTTCAAAGTTTGGGGTAAGTCTTATAAAAATTTCAAACCTTGGGGGAAGACGTGGCCCCCTCCAATATGCATGTGGCTCTGTCCCTGCTCAGCTCCATACTTGGGAGAAAGAAGTATTTTCTTGGAGATGGCACGGTAAAGACTTTAAAATAAGTAAACAGTTCGGGCTCGATTCGTACCCGCTTGATTAAAAATTCGATTCGAACTATAAATGAGTCAAATATGAACAAATTTTAAAATTTGATAAATTATTCGAACCTCTTTAAATTATAATTTTTTATTGATAATCAGATCATATTCGTTTGAAAAGTTCAAACTGTTCGGACTTAATTTGAAATCGTGCTCGACTCGAAAACTAAATGAATTTTAATTAAATTTTATTTTATAATCGATAAATTTTATGAATTAGATTTGATCAACTCAATAATCGATTTTTAGACCATTAGATATGGGGAAGCCTGCAGAGCGGTATGCAGCTGAGGTGGACTTTGAGAGAGAGACATTATTGAATCACGTGATGGTTTGTGATCCCGAAGCAAACAACTCGGCACGTGCACTGTCATGTGCTCACCACACACTGTGTTGGATCATGAAATCGTGGGTCTTTCAATTTTATCTTAGCAATATTGGAAATTTTTAATTTTTTTTTGATTCCCAAGAAATATATACTATTTATTCCAACATAAATTTTTATAAAATACAGTGTTTTAGGTATAATTTGGATATATATACAAAAATAAAATTATACAGATCGTATAACTCTATTTTTATATATGTATCCAAATTATACTTAAAATATTATATTTTATAAAAATTCATATTAAAATAAATACTATATATTTTTTGAGAATTACAAATAAAAAAATTAATAAATAAATAAATTGAAAATGTCCGATAAATCGGTCTGTGTAAAAGAACCCATTTTATAGTCTTCCTTTGTGCAAATGCTAACAATCATATATTGGATTCCTAATTCTGGTGCAGCTATTTAATCCTATTCTTTATTCAGAGAGGAACTCATGGATAAAGTTGTAAATTGAATTAAACAGTGTCATTCAGACTCGACTCGAAAGAATACAAGTGATAATTAAATTAATTAATAATATGATTTAAATTTTAGTATAAAAAATAGTTTAAATAAAAATACGAATAAAATTTGACTAAAGTTATACTTAACTCGTTTAAAATTCAAATTACTTGAATTCTCAATTTTGATACTTGATACATTCTCTTATAATAAATAAAAAATTAAATTAAATTAGGATAATTAATTATTATTTGATTTTATTTTTAATTTTAATTGTGATTTTATATTTGAAAGTGTAATAGTAAACATATTTTTTTATTTCTAAGTAAAATAAAAATTAAATTTATAATTACATTTATTATAAAATACCCTGAACTTTTAATGTTTAATCTTTTAATTGAAAAAATTGAGAATACAATCCCTAAAGTAGAAAAAAAAAATAAAAAATTTATACCAATTAATTAGAAAAATTGAGAAGACAATACTTAAAGTGATTTTTTTATTAAAAATTTAGAATATTAATCTATATTCAGGCAATATTAAATTAATAACATGTGAACTAATACTATAACTCTTTTCTTATACAATCATCTTTGAGTTAAATTGTATGCTTTGAATATTTCAATTATGAGATTTGTAATTTTTTTAATGCAAGTGTATTGCAACTTTTGAGTGCAAAAAGTTTTCAAAACCTTATGAAACTCATCATTCTCTAATAAAATACTCCTAAATTTATACCAATTAATTTTTTTTTTTTTACTAATACCTGCACTTTGTACTGGTAAAAAAGTTAGGCTATGTTTATTTATAAGGAATATAATCTCGAATTATAATCACTATTAATTTTAAGATTATAATCTCAAAACTATTAATTTTATTATTACGATATTCCAATATTATTAAGTCATTTTATAATTTCTAAATTAATAGTCCCAAGTTTAAATTTTAAAAAAAATAATAATATTTGAGATTAATAATCACATCATAAATATAATTCTTGCAAAGAAATATATAGTACTAGTATTTTTAATTAGAGAGGAAACACACTGAAGTTAGAGCTTTAATCTTATTAATTGTTGCTTAAAACCGACTTTATGTTTTAAAAATAAATATATAATTATATGCTCTTTTCATTTCAAAATAAGAATTATTTTGACTTTTCATAATAAATTTGAAACATTTTAAAAAGTCATAATTAATATAATTCATTTTTGTTAGAGTTGTCGCACATGGAATATCTCAACACAATAAATTTATTTATTATATAATAATTTGGGCCAATTATTTTCATTCAAAATTTGTAATGAGTTAGAAACAGATGAGACTATCCTTGACCTTAATTAGATAGTCTTCTGTTATAGAAAGCTTAATGTCTTTATATTATACACTTTGAAAATATAAAATTTATAATTAATATTAATTTTTGTATAATATATAATACCATAAAAATTTGTTGGCAAAAATGTAATTAAGAACAGTAGTAGTGAAGTATGAGAGATTAAATTTTTTATACATAGGTGGGGGCCACCGTTGGGATCCTAATTTAGAATTCATCATACAAGAAAAGAAAAGAAAAGCATGTCAAATAAATGATTTTGTAAATGAAGTATAAAAAATGAAGAAAATATCTGGAGAGAGGACGGCAAGTAAATCTCATATTTCAAAATCAGTCATATTATTTATTTATTTTTTAAAAATGATGTACAAATATGATAAATTGCGACTAACATGAGAAATTCTATGCATGAAACACATTTATTTACCAAAAATTTTTGGGTTCTATTTTTTTTTCAACTCCCAAAAAATTTATAATATTAATTTAAACTCAAATTTTTACAAAATTAAGTGATTTATATTTAATTTTGATACATGTAAAAAAAATAATAATAGAGAATTGGCTGGTTGCACAGACTGTATATATTTAAAAAGCTAGATCCGATGGCTGTAGAATCACTCTCTTATTTACCCATTGTATATTTATTTACCCTTTGCATTTCTACTTCGCATTTTGGTGCATACAATATTTACCCATTACTCAAAAACTGGAAGCTGCCTGCCAATGTGGTACTCCGGATCAGACGACGTCGTTTTCAAAGACTTCCCTGTTGTATAAGCAGTAAATAGCTGGATAACCAACAATGGTTCATTGTCAGGGAAAGGAAATCCCACAAAGGAAAGGAGGGGCCAAAAAAACAAAGGGCAGGGAAAATCAAAACACCATTCCAAATGCAAGCATGGGCACAACTAAAATAAAATAAGAAACAACAGCATACTTCATATCTAGCATTAAAAAAGAAACTAGGTCTGCTCAAGCTAGAAAAATTACGAGCATTTGAAAAACTAAACAATACTGCCTACCGTGTACAAAATGATCATCATCAAATACCACAATACAACCAACCAACCTCAAAAAGCATTTCAATCAAAAGGAAGGCAAAGGGATCATCAATAATGGTTGAACCAGTCCAATGCACCCAACTGAATACCACAACTTACAGAATTTCCCTACACCTTGCATCATCAAGCACCCAGCCAGTCTCCTTATCCAAACAGAACATACCTAATCCTGTCCATCTTGACTTTCATCTTTGACAAGTTTTATCATGTCGTCAATTCGTAGAATAGTTATAGCCGCTTCAGTTGCAAACTGACAATTAAAACAGTTCTGGTCAGAACCTTCGGTATCGATCTTTTTTTTTTCCCAATTTAAAAGTTTCCGACTTTTACCTGTAATATCTTTACTTTGCTCATTGCAGGCTCAATTACTCCAGCTTCTAAGTTGTTACGTACTGCTCCCTTCACAAGGTCTAGCCCCATGCTGCAGGGACAGAAAAACAAATCACGAAATAAAGATATTTAGGAATTTGGGTGAGAGCTGCTGATTTAATGGGTAGAAACAAGATGCAGAAAATTTAAGCATCGAGGAATCTTCATTGTTGTAACCCAAAGAATTTCATTAGCACTTCTTTACACAGCTTAGAACTCAAGATAATAACACAAATTGTGTGGTATTGAAATTAAAGCTGTAAAGGGTGACAAATACCAAACTGCAGGTGAGGCTTCAACAACTAAGACATTAATTATGTTTTCACTCATAATATACGCCGCCTTGAATTCACCCATTAAAGAGCTCAACAAGAATTAATTGTGCAAAATGAATAGACTGCAAGTTGGTAGCTTTATATGCGAGTATTACTTGATATGTGCAGTTACTATCCAAGAATACAAATCATAGTCATGAAAGAGTCCTTGGAACTACTCCCTCATTTCCAAAATTAGAGATATTTTCTCCCTTTAGTCCATTCCAAGATTAGGGATATATTTCTAATTTTAGAGTGAAATAAAGTTCCTAACATGCCCATGCCATTAGTTATATTCTAGGAGATTAAATACTGATTGCCACCACTTACTAAATTGCTAACAAATGAAAGAGATAAGTTTGGTCAAATGAAGTTTTGCATAAACGTCATCATTTTAGAAATGCATCTCTAATTTTGGAACGTAGGGAGTATTCTTTTGCCTTCTTTTGTCCAAATATTATAAAGGGTAAACTTGCTAAATATAACTGAAGTATTTAAGGCTCGACGCCATTATTTGCTCAGATGTTTATCGACAAAAAGCACTTTTACCCCACTGTGGTTGTAGTGTTTTAAGCAATTAGCCACTCTGCTTTAAAAATATTCAATTGACCTACTGTGGTTTTTAAAAATATACAATCAAGTCATTCCGTCCAATTTGACTAACAGACGTTAAAAAATTGGACCAATTTTCCTACGTGGCTATTGAAAAAAAAAGAAAAACAAGTTATTTCCTTGGCAAGCCACTGTGGCTTTAAAAATATTTTTATTATAAAAAAATTTTAAAAAAAATATTTTATGTTTTATTTTCTTTCTTTTTTTTACCTAAATATTTATAATATGTATAATATTAATTTTATTAATATTATACATATTCATAATATTAAAATAATACAATAATTTGATACATAAAAATTCCTGGGAGATGAATAACATTTACTGGTTCAAATGGGACTCCTCCCCCAACCGCAAACTCATTCACCAGCATCAGAACTTTATGGATCACGCTCCTTCAGTTTGTTCAACATCAGCCATGGAAGACCAGCATCTGTTCACTCAACACAGACTGTGTCACCTAGCAGATCTTCATTAAGAACTCCAGTTTCAATTCCTCCGATAGAACCTCCTCTTTCACCAATAAACCGCCAGAAATATTTCTGCCGGAGGAAGAACCGGCCGATCTTCCGGAGATCGAGAGGAGGGTTTTGTTCAGGTTTATGTGAATAATAATGAGCCAACTTTGTACGCAAGTTGGTATAAAATTGATTTGGCTAGGGCTAGGAATGGTAGGTGGTGGGATTCAAACGTGGGTGTCGAGTGAGTGTCAATTGGGCAAATCTCTGGTCGATTGGGGGGATTTCTCCTCCTGTTATTCTTATCGTCGTCGGAGACGAATGAAGTGAGGAAGAAGATGAACAGTAGATGCAGTGAGGAAGAAGATGAACAGGAAATGAAAGAAAATAGGAAATGAAAAAATTATTAAAAAATGAATTAAAATAATTATTTTAATTTTATTTATTTTTTTGCCACATAATCAATGATTTTATTTTTTTTATTTTTTGTGTTGCCACATCAGAAAATAATGGTTTTTTGATTTTTTTTCAATGCCACGTGTGTAATTATTTAACGTCAGTCCAAGAAATTGGACGGAATGACTTGATTGTACATTTTTAAAAAACCATAGTGGGTCAATTGATTATTTTTAAAGCACAGTGGCTAATTGCTTAAAACACTACAACCACAGTGAGATAATAGTGCTTTTTGCCGATGTTTATCTGCCAAACCGGTGCCTACTTCTCTGTCCCGGTCAAGAAATTTCAGATTTGTTTACTGGCAGAACAAAACCCCTTTGCAAACTTGTGTCTTGGTCTTATGATATATCTCATTTTGTGAATGGCATGAATCTCATTTTCTTTTTTAAAATCTAGATATTCGGACAAATTATTTCCTTAAGGTAGCTCCCTCATCACTATTTTGTATATATATATATATACATACATACATATTAATTCGCAAAGATTTAATACATAATGACTCAAAAATACTGGTGCAGTGGAAAGAGTAAATGGCCACCTCAATTGGCTGGGGCCATTCATTCAAAAGAAAGCAGATACAAGATTTAGACTTGAACCAAATTACCTTGACAGATGCTTCTTATCTGCCTTGGTTTGTGCAGTGTGGTGATAAGCACGTAGTTTTGCTACCAGTTCAGTTGCATCCTTTGCAGCATTCACGGCAAGTACCTGGACAAGACACTTGTCACGAATAAGTACATTAAAAAATAAAAAGACCGGGGATAAGAATGACTTAATCATACCTTTGGAATGATTAATAGAGATTCAGCAAACTCTGCAATTGCCAGCTGCTCCCGAGATCCTAAAGTTGTAGCAAGATATTCTAAATAAACAGATAGGGCAGCCTCAACTGCACCTCCACCTGCAACCACCTGTTTTGTCACAATTTTGTACAACTAATCAGTCAGTAAGATTTATATTATTATTTCCTTTCAAATGATTTTCCTGTTTCCTTTTGTCAAAAAAATGTACAATGTAATCACACCTTCTACAATCAGGAATCATAAAACACAATATTTTACTACTACGTTAACTGCTCATGTGCTGCATGTCCTGTAGCAACAGGGTCAGTATGTCCAACTTTGGGGTACTTTTTAATAAGCACCATGCGACAATAGCAAAAGAAAATATTTTTATTTTTTAGTACAGTTCCACCAAAGCATTTACCTCCTCACCAAGTCTAAGTAAGCCATTATCTTTCGTTCTGTTCATCAGAACTTTGAACATAAATTTACTTGTAAATGATTCTAGGATTGAACTTATTTAAAGACAATGCCCAGATCGAAGTATGAAACAGCTACCAACATGTATTACAATGTAAAATGCTCCTTGTTTTCAAAAGAGTTCTCCTTTACTTATTTAAATATTAAAGTTTGTATTAGAACACTTGGACATAGATGATTTTTTTTAATCTTTTAACTTCAAAGACTAAAATTTATTAAAAAAAACTATGCCAAAGTGTGTCCTATGCAAATCTTAATACTCGAGGGAGGGGAGGGGAGGGGAGGGGAGGGGAGGGGAGGGGAGCAAATAAGCAGAACCAACATATAAGTCGGACTAACAAATTAGGACTCTTAATTCCAGAAGGACGTAATATTTGATAAGACTAAAAAGACAAATGAGGCTACGATTTACCGTATTCGATTCCAGGGTCCTCTTGACTATACATAGAGCATCATGCAAAGATCTATCCATCTCATCAAGCATATAATCGTTTGCACCTCTGAGTATCAGTGAGACCTAAAAAGGCCCACACCCATGAGAATTTGATGATAATTACACTTGTAAGAAATGTGACATCTTAGAACGATTACGTAAATAAAAGATAATAGTTGAACACATAGGACACGTACTGCACTAGAGTTTTTGGTCCCTTTGATCAAAACAACCTCATCATCAGCAATGCGCTCCTCCACCACTTCATCTGCATATCCAAGTAGGGATGAATCAAATGTTTCATCTCCTTCCATATCGGCAAATGTCGAGACCTGTAAATCAGTAGTGATTAAGTACAAGATATTGTTGCCCAATTATAACCAGCAGACAAAACTTTACAAACAAAATCGCAAGACATTGGCGACTAAGATATGACAAAAAATAAAATGAGAGCAGGGAAAAGGCCTGAAACAAGTATCAAAGGTTATTATTTTAAAATTTCAGATTAAAGTTGTGTATTCCACCAATGACCGGGGCAAACATATATAGCACATAGCTAAAAGACGCCTTACAAAAAGTGTGGTTGACACATGGAAATCTAAAAAATCAAACTACAAAAACTAAGAAATGCGCATAATTGTCATGTCTGATGAATCCTACAGTATCAAGTCCATTCATAATATTCATTAATGGGTTTCTTTGAAGATTCTATAGATTCATTAATGGGGAGTTGGGGGGTTAAGGTTAACTACAAACATAACTGCAATGAACCCAAAACATACTTGTCAAAAAGAAAGGGAAAAAAAGGAATGCAGAATGCAACTCAACTCAACCAAGACTCCTCCCAAAATAAAGTACAGCATAAAAGAAGAAAAGAGATATTTGACTAGACCATGGCATTGCAGGTAATAACATAAGTATGACAACCATCAAATGGATCATACAATGCATATCCTTAGCTGAACTATGGGGATCCAAATTACATACCGCAGTTGCACCTGTAGCCTTGGCAACATGGCGCAAGTCCTCTTTTCGAACACGTCGAACAGCAATTGCACCAGCTTCCACAAAATACTGGAGAAAAAAAAATCATTAAGCTCCAGATAGTCCTACAACAAATAGTTATCAAGAGTACAGTCCATCAAATTCAGTCTGATTGCACTGTTAAATGAGAGAAACCAATCTTGATTATCAACGCCGGAAACTAGATTTTAAGTACCTACATGCTACATCAGGCATGATTAACATGACATGACAATCAGACGGGCACATGCTGCATTAAACACCTTCATATAGACAAGAAATAAGTCTAGTTTTCACAAACAATGTGGAGAGAAATAGTTAACTAGTTTCTGAGAACACTGTCATCATATGTTTCTCAGTTACATGAAATATTTCTGAATTAGTAAAATCCAATCTAGTCCAATACTTCAGATTTGAGCAGTATAACTGACACAAGCACAAAGACTATGACCACGAATGTGTACCTTAAGGCATACATATAACCAAGACATGAGTCCCAATCAAACATTGGGTGGCCTCGCATAGGATAACATATAGGATAAAATTAATCTATGCAGGAATCGAGAATTAGGCTTAGGAAGAAGAGAACTGCTTATGAAACAAATCTTGCCTTTAGTGCCATATCATCGATTCCCTTTGTCGTTAAAACAACATTGGCTCCAGCCTTTAGAAGCTTCTCAATACGCTCTTTGGTCATATCAGCTTCTCTGTTAATGTACAAAATCAAGTAGTGGTTAAGACACCAAATGAAAAACTGAAACTAGAGAGCATTATATGGCATGTCTCTTCACATGCCATTACACAGCCAACATAACCACCATATATCAAAAGATTTTGTTGTTGCATTGTCTTACTGTAAATAGTTATAGCCTCCCACATTTCATGTTAGTCATTTAATTTTAATTTACGAGTATATTTCGGACAGAATGCCCTGTGCATGTGCTAGAGATATATTTAGTTTACTAATTGATCACCTTTGACGAATCTTTTCCAACTCTCGAGGATCAGTAACTAAAACTTGAACACCCATCTGCATTTTGGTCTTTTGAAGGTTGAAATCAAGACAGGCAATTCTTGCAGGAGCAACTCTCATTGGCATCCCTTGCGCAGCACGGCCAGTATTAAGAGCATAACCTTTTAGTAAGTAGCTATCTTTAGCGCTTTTTCCATGTGCTTTTAGTATATTAATTCCCTAAAGAGAAACAAAGAATTAAAATCAAATATGTGGTATTAAACATTGAAGCTAGAATAGTACAAAAACTATTCATATATATATATATATATATATATAGGAAAATGGAGTATGTCTTAAACATACTCAAGCTTGTGTGTACTATACTTAATACGACGTAGTTTTGATTAATAAAATGGTGAAATGTCAAAACAACCATTAATAAATGTAGTGAAATGCCAAAGACACAATTAATAAAATCTCTTAAAATAATAGGACACACATAAGCTTGTGTAGGGGACACTCCCTTTTCCCTTTATATATATATGGGAAAGATAATCTAAGGCTTGGCTAAGGATGGCTTAGCCAAGCTTAGCCAAGGCTACTTAATGAAACCACGTAACTTTGTATAAAATTTGAAATTAAAGATTTTTTTTAATAAAACCCAAAAATGAAAAACTTAACCCTAAGGTAAAACTACGTCGTTTTACTAAGGTATTACCAAGTAGCTTGAGCCAAGCTTGGCTAAGGCATGCTCTTAGATTACTTTTTCCCATATACATTGTGTCTATATATATATATACACTTGACATAGTGTTGAGAAGCAGAATCACCAGTATCACCACATTCAAACATACTAGATCCCCCAAACTCCTTAACTAGATAACCAAAAAAGTCTTTAATGGAGACCTATTGAACTTCACACAAAAACCAACCTTTATTGGATACTTAATTTCACCACGTGCATTGGTCATCTTTACTGCTTGTACTGCTTCCACAACCTTAAAAAGGGGGAAGGGGGAAGGGGGAAGGGGGAAGGGGGGGGGGGGGAAGATAAAACAATAATAAGAACAATAATAGTAACCAATGAATGTGGCACGAAGAAGTTAAAATAAATATCCTTGTACACAAGAAATCATAACAGAAATCTTATATTATGAAAATTTTTGAATACACTCTACAGCTCTGATTCTCATGAATGAGGATTGAAAAATGCATAGTTATGATCGACACGGTTATAGCTAACTAAAATGCAGAACTGTGAATTTTAGCTGATTTACAAAGTAAAGTTTTAAGCTTAAAGGGTCCTTTAAGGGTTTGAGTTGCTGCTAAAAAAGCTCACACTTTTAAATAAACAACTGCTTTTATTCTTGGCTCAACCAGGGTCTATAGATGTTTTTAATAGTTTCTAAGGGATTTTTGTCCCTGCTCCTCATTCATGTGTTCTCCACTACTACTCTTCTTGTACTCCATAAATTGTGAAGCCCTCAAGCCGCCATTTTAGCTGGCACCTTCCTTTTAATAAACTTAAACTTTACTAAGAAAAACAGAATTACCTCATTTATTTTAATAAAGACTAAAAATAAAGAAAAACATCAACTGTTTACTTTTTTTAAGATTTTAGTAGTAAATTATCAATAAGATAACCTCCAAAAAACTGTGCTGAATAAATTAGTCAAGATAGCAAAAAAAGAGTTCATTTTAAACAGATTGGTTTGATTATGAAAACTTTAAGAAGCCAAGAGCCCAATGGAACAAAAAACGGTAACACCTCAAACTACTCTTTGTTATTCAATTTGGATGAAAAGAAAAACATAAACTAGAGATGCGCACATAACTCTGGTTGTAAAGGCCCAAAACACAAATGACTTTTTAAATGAAATGATTAATGAAGTTTCTTTTAGATAAAGAAAAAAATTATTGAATAACACGAATGTGGAACCCAAAATAAAAAAGGAGATGAGGAGTCTCAAAAAGGAAATTGTAAGAGAAACTGCACTAAAGCCATCTCAGAATTTGGTACAATTAGTTAAAATAGCAGGTGTTCATCTAGTCATGCTACTTGATCACAGCTTACCTATCTAAAAATAACATGTTATACTTGTAAATAGTTGATTCAATTGTCAACATCGACCATACAAAGACCTTGACTTTGGAGTTAAACTTTAAATTTCAAAATGTAATTGGTGAATAGAGAACAAACAAGAAGTAAATAAAGAATCTATAGAAAAAGAATACCAAATATCCATCGTCCAGAATCACCAATTAAAAGAAAACAACAGGAGTCGATAACAATTAGTAACTTGGAAATGACCATCAAGATGATGTCTGGAAAAGATAAATATCGATCTCCTTTTAAATGGTAGAAAATATAAGTAGGAGAATAGCGAATACAATATAGGCTGTAGAGACAAGAAAAATTTAAGGAAGTTCCCTATCCAAATATATTTGAAAACTAGTCCAAACAAAACCTCCAAAGAGAATGGAGGATTGATAGACCTAAAAGAATAAATTGCTAGTGAAGTTACAAAGTAATCTTTTCCTAATAGATAAGACAGCTTCAGCAGGCAAGACTAAAATAAATTCAAAATTCTTATCAACCCATAAACATACCAAGTTTGCAAAGAAGTCGCTGTCACCAGATATCAACTTTGAGGACATGCTTGTCTTGGCACAGTTTACAAGAGAATCTTTCCCAAGCTTTTCAACCTAGAAAAGAGAAAATAGAGACCTGGTTAAGAAACTTGATATGTTACAAAACAGCCCCTACATTGAGCACATGTAATAACAATGTAACAATGCAAACACCGTTTTGCTAGTTTCCAACACAGAGATCTTCATAGTTCTATTTCTCAAATCTATTGAACCAGAAGGTTACTTTTGGATAGTAAATAGATCTATCTCACAATTCTGGAAAAATTCCAGGATACGATAAGTATGATATGGCAAATGATATTTTTCAGTTTGAACAGATAACACAATTGTGAAACTGAGGTAATAGGCTATAGAAAGTTAAGAGTATTCTACAGAGGAAATTTCAATAAGTTGCTTTGAGACAATTTTTTGACAAATTCTAGAAGACTTGTTCAGTAGTAAGAATTACCTTCACTGCCAATTTTTCCTCGATATATTTACATGCTTCCCTCATCGCAAGCTGTTAAGATAAGCAGCAACAAAAATAGTGTATATGATATTAAAAAGTGATTGAAAGAAACGGTGAGTGATCAATTCAGATAATTTTATAATTTCTAGATTTTTTCTGCTTGAAGAGAAGGGGGGGGGGGGGTCAACACTAACCCTGTATCCACTGATTATAGACGTTGGATGTATCTTGTTTCTCACCAGATCATTTGCTCTCTGCAAATTATAAGAGGATTATATATTTTAACTCATCCTCCAAACATCAAGCAGATCTTCACAACACAGCATTATTATAATTTCTCAAACACAGCAATATTAATACTTTAGCTGAATGTTACCTTAAGCAATTCTGCAGCTATAATGACAACTGAAGTTGTCCCATCTCCAACTTCTCTGTCTTGAAGCTCGGCCAATTCAACAAGAACCTGTAAATGCCAATAATAGGTAGAAAATACACATGAGAGTAACAAAGAAGAGCCAATTATAATATAAGTAAGCACTAGTAAAGAGGATAAAAGAGTCTGAATTCCTCCACCTTTGCAGCAGGGTGCTCAACCTCTAACATCTTGAGTATTGTAGCACCGTCATTCGTTATTGTTACATCACCAATATCATCAACAAGCATCTGAAATATGAATGTAACAAAAACTGTGTCAGGGTCTGTCTCACCTGAATGATAAATACAAACTATAGGATTCAGATAAATATGTACATCTATAGAAAGAGAATTATAAAAACCTTGTCGAGACCAACAGGACCAAGTGACGTTTTCACAATATTTCCAATTGCTTGACACGCCACCACTGCTCATTCCAACAAATCAACATTTCAATACTAAAAAAATAATCACTGAAAAACACTACTTATCAAAACAAAAATCACTAAAAGGATGAATGCATGTGTATATACAACTAAAGATTGTCTGTGCAAATTCATCAATTACTAATGGAAGAAATATAAACCTTTTTCTCGTAAATACACATTTCTGAAAACACTAAAGCAAAATTAATTTTCCAAACCCTAAAAGCCAGAAGCTTTTGCTCAGAAGGTAAATATACTTTCTGAAACTTCAACCTTGGTTGTAGCATATACATACATTATATGTATAACTCCCCTGTCCGGAAAAATGAGTCCGATTATGAATTACATAGGAAATAGCACTCCTTTTACCAGATTGACAAATTATATACATTTCGTTTATATTATCTTCCACCAAACTAAAAAAGTCCGACTTAAACTGAAGCAAAACATGTATCAATGGCGAATTAAGCTAAAATATAAGAAATATATACATATATATAGAGAGAGAGTACCATTTTGGGTGCGAACATCCTGACCAGATTGGCGATCACCTAGAATATCAGGATTACCAATCGCCATTTTTACTGATATGAATGAGAGAGAGTAATTAAGAACCTTTTAATGGAACTGATTGGTGAAACCCTAAATCGGGGAGTTCAGAAGAATATAAACTGCAGCAGCTCCGGAGTGAAGCTCAGTATTTGAGAGAGGGTTTTCAATTTGTATGCGATGGAAAGGTTTAGAAGGTAACGACGTCGTTTGCCTCATTTTGAGTGACCAACCAATTGGGCCTTGAAATAATCAGTCAACTGTATGGGCTTCGGTAGGATTCATGGTTCAAATGATATTTATAAAAAGTTGTTTTGGGTCATTGTGAAATAATGAATTTTCTTTTAATGTAATTTCCCTAGAATTGAATTTACTTTTTTAATTAACATTATATTACGTTTTATAGAAAATAATTATTTTTACAATGTCTCACTCACATGAATATGATTGTGAGTCCATTTATTATTAATGTGAGATTTTTTTTTTGCAGAAATATCAATTTTTTATATTTAACCCGAGTTGTTATTTTTATCTTAAAGGAAATCGATATTTTTACATGATTTTTTGATATTTTTACATGAAAAGTGTCGCTATTAATGTATAGCGACGGTAAAAATCGTCACTATAAGATCTAAGCCGACGATTTTCATGTGAAAATATTAAAAAATTATGTGAAAATATTAGTTTCCTATCTTAAATTAGTTAGTATTCGAAATTTAAAGTATAATTATTTAACTTTGAAATTAAATCTTAGATTTAAAATACATAACCATCTAACCAAAATTATACATCCCAACAAATTGGGCCAATTGCAAGTTACATAAATTGTTGTGTCCACAAATTTATCAACAATATTGTTATGTTGCCTCAATGATGATCAAATGGTAATCTTAAAATGATAAATTTATTTGGGCTTTGATTTGGATATGAGTCGGGCCAGATTATTAAATCCGGAATTAGAATGGTGTGGGGAGGATAAGAACAAGACGTCAACTGTTTAATAGGCCCATATTTTTTGAGGTGTGGGAAATTACTATTTGGTCTACAAAAAGATATGCTTAAAGATCTGGTCAGATCCTACAAGGGAATGGGGGTGGGGTGACTCACATGATTTGCTGCCCATTTGCCCCATTTGATTGTGAAATAGCACTTTATAGGACTTTCTTTTTTAGAACTAAATTTGGCAGTGGGCCCCCATCAACACAAGCCTTTCTAGGTTGGGCTTTTGACGTTTGTTGGGTCCTACCATATTTCCAGAAAATGTGGTGGTGGGGGAAAATAATGGTCCACTGGGTTATTTATGGAAAGTGAAAACGAAAGGTATATTGAGGCCAGGGGGTTGGGTGGATATGGGAACACATAGTAGTTGAATAAGAGTGTAAATAAATCGAGTTGAGTTGAGTATTGAGTTTATCAGATTTGATTCATAAAATTTATCGAGTATAAAGTAAAGTTTGATTGAAACTTATTTAACTACTAAGTCGAGTACGATCTCGAATCGAGCCCGAGCAGTTTATATTTTTTGAGCAAATATAATTCGAGTATCAGTAAAAAAATTATAATTTGAAGAAGTTTGAACGAGTCAGGGGGTTGGGTGGATATGGGAACACATAGTTGAATAAGAGTGTAAATAAATAGAGTTGAGTATTCAGTTTATCAAATTTGATTCATAAAATTTATCAATTATAAAATAAAGTTTGATTGAAGCTTATTTAACCACTAAGTCGGGTACGATCTCGAATCGAGCCTGAATAATTTGGATTTTTCAAGCAAATATAATTCGAATATTAGTAAAAAAATTATAATTTAAAAAAGTTCAAATAATTTATCGAACTTAAAAATTTGCGAGTTGAACTTTAATCGAATTTTAAGTTGAGCTGAAAACTCGAATTGTTTGATTCATTTTACACCCTAATAGCTGAACAAAAGTAAATAAATTTTCAAAGGAAACTAGGAGTATGTTATTTTGGGGAAAATTAGGCCTTGCAACACGTGTTATGGGCAGTGATGAGACGCACGATTTTTCTCTAGTGGGGACTAAATAATACTCTCTCTATTTTACAAAAAAATTCTCATTTTGACTTTTAAAAGTCAAGTGATGCATAAAATTTTAGAAAATAACAAAATTTTTGATTAGTAGTACTTTTAACAAACAATAGAAATTAATTTTAACAAACAATATAAAAAATCAATTCCTCAAGTGTGAGTAATCATAAATCCATGTAGCTAGTAAATTAATTTTAACTCCTTAATTAGCTACACATTATTTATAAATTTAGTAAATACTTAATATAAAAGAAAATTTTCCAAAATTTTAGTGGGGTTTTAGACTCCACTAGTCCCCACCTATATCCGTTTTTAGTTACGGGTATATGTATGGGAATGAGAATGGGAATGGGTAGACCTGGCAAACGGGCCCAAAAATCGCGGGCCGGCCAGTCCGCCAAAAAACGGGCTTTGGGCCGCACTTTTTTGGCCCACAAAAAATCGGGTCTTTTTGGCCCGGCCCGGCCCGGCCACGGGTTTAGTGGGCTGGAAAAAATGCAAAAAATAGGCATAAACCACATTCAACCCGCGGGCCGGCCCGGCCCGCCCGTGAACCCGCGGGCTATGAATTTATTTTTTCTGACCCGTGAAAATTCAGGCCTTTTTGCCCCGGCCCGATCCGCGCTTTCCGCCCGTCCGTTTGCCACCTCTAAGAATGGGAATGAGAATGATTCTGGATACTCTTTATTCATACCCCACTTGGTAGCCGCCCCACCCCAAAAGCTAACAACTCTCCCTGTCCTCATCGCGGTTCTCCGAATTTTCTCAATTTTTTTTCTAATTAAATTCCTCCAAAAAAATTTATATTACTTTTGCATATTTATTTTTAATTCAAAATCAAATAGCAACATATTGTATTACAAATATTATGAATTATATATATATATATATATATATATATATATATATATATATATATTCTATAATCGGGTCAGGGACGGAGTCAGGATTTTTTTTGGAGGGGGGGCAAAAAAATATATATTCGTCCATCATTACAAAATATATTTTTACTAAAACAAAAATAATGTAGGAATAAAATTTGCTTTGACAAAGACAACAAAATATAACAAAAAAAACCTTTTAGAACATCTCAAAGCTTTGTCAGAATTGCACCCGACGTTTTATTAAAACATAATTTGATTGTTTTCTCTTGAAAAATGACTCAATAGTATGTGATTTTCTTATTACTCTAAAACAAAAAACAAAAAATTCAATTAACTACCCCAATTTATTTTTGCACATACATAATATATATATACACACTGATATACACAAGCCGTTAAGGACAATTGTTTGATTGCTAACAAGATCATATATTTATCTGCACTTGCAAAGGGCTATTACTATTAAGCATCAAGATTAGTACATGTCATATATACTACAACACAATAAAAAAGAAATTATTTTGTCAAGAGTTTAGCACAACAGAAAAAAAAACATAATAGGTGGTAGTTAAAAAAATTTAAAATCTTGGGGGGGGGGGGGGGATGACCCCCTACAAACACCACATAGCTCCAAATCATTACCCAATAAATCATGTAACTATTTTAAAAAATGTTAATAAATTTTAAAAAATGAGGTCTCATTAAGGCCGGAATCATATAAAATTGTCAAACCTAGGAAAAATATTGAATACTTTTATAATGTTTCTTTGGGGGGATTTCATCTAGAAAATGACAACTGAATTCTTTTTTTTTTTTTTTGATATTTGATAGACATTGCCACCAATTGTTGAGCCAAAAAATTTACAAATTCGTAGTCACATCTTATAAATCATGTCCTATTTCATTTTTAGAAGGAAACTGTTAAATCCACAATAGAAAATGTTATTTTTATAATAAAAATGTCGCTATAGATTCTATAGCTACAGTTTTCACCGTCGCTATACATCTACAGCGACACTTTTGTTGTGAAAATAATAAAAAATATTGTTGATTTAACAATTCCCTTTCTAGAAAGTATAATCTATTATAATATCCCCTCACTTCCATATTATATTATCTCGAGTGGCCAATGAAAGAAGTGCTAAAAAAAATTCATTTCCCATCTACATTTTCCATCCCATTTTAAAGTGTTAATCTTTATACTCCAAATAAGAAGAAATTTTGAAATATAAGATTTAATTTTCATAATTTAATCTAAAATATGCATTATTACATCATACTGACAGTGAAATTAATTAGAAATATGAGAATAAATTCTATACAGACTACCTGTAAACTAGTATTTTAATACTATTTCAATAGAAAACAGACAAGTTATGTATTTTTAGAGAAAATTTATTAAGTTACCATGGTAAAATTAAGTTAGTATAGTTGAAGTGTGGTGCTGAAAATGGAAGTAACAAGGTAATAATAAATTAGAAAAATTATATTATGGCAGTCTAATATATCTTTATGGTAGTCTAATTATAAGTTTATAATATCCCTTCTATTCTATCATATTTTTCTGATGGAATTTCTGATTACTTTTTCATAATTTTGTTTGGGAAGAGTACGATTACTACAATTGGTTGGGAGTGAAGGGACAATAGATTTTCCCAATTATGGTAGGTATGGCGGACAGATCTTTATTGTATTGTATTTGTAGGGGTCCAATAATCCTTCTTCTTTGGGTGATCATGACCAATATCGATCATCATGAATATAACTTGGAAATTAACTAGAAGATGTCCCCTCTCCTCTCCTATTTCCGTTCTTTAATATAAATCGTTTTAGAGAAATATTTTTGTTTTTTAATATAAATCGTTTGAGAATTTCAAATAAGCATTAATTACTTAGTTTCCAATACAAGAGCAATAATTGATATTATAATTAATATTATACAATCATTACTTTAATACTTGTACACAACCCTAAAACGACCTATATTAAAGAACGGAGAGAGTATTTAGAAAATGAGAATCACATTTCCCTTGTTTGGTTACTGACCCTAAAGTTGATTATACCCTATGTATAAATAGGAAACTGATATTTTTATATAAAAATCGTCGTTATAGATTCGATTTTTATTGTCGTTATATATTTATAACGACACTTTTTATGTGAAAATATCAAAAAATTATATGAAAATATCAATTTCCAATCGTATAGTTGTCTATCCACATTTAAAGTATTTGGTGTGTTTAGATTTTTCAAACGCAACTTATTAAACTCGTAAATATTGCGTTTAGGGTCAACACAACACTAACTCCAATAATGACATCCAAACAATACAACTGCAATATAAACACTCTAAATAACGGTAACCAAACATATCTTCCTTGGTTATTAATTCTTTCTTTCAGAGAACTAATTGCTACATTTAACTCACAATTATTGAACCTAGTCATGTTGGAGAATTTGTATTATTGGGTTTCCCTTTGAGTGGAAGGAATGGATTAATCATGAATTTGATTTCTTTATTTGTATGGAGATTATCACTAATGAGATTTTTAATAAAAATTTAGGTTTAAGAATAAAATTTAGTGAAATTATTTGGCTCAAGTATTTATGGATATATATTAAAAGTTTTAGTTTTATATAATATAATAATTAATTTACTTTAGATTTGTAAATCGATTAAAATTAGTTTACTAGTATTATTCAAGTAATGCCTTTTCCAAATAAACAATTCACACATAATAAACAATTAGAGATACAATTTGAGTAATTTTTTTAATATATATTTTAAATAAACAATTCACACATAATAAATTTCTTTTTCTTGAAGAATAAATACCCACTCTTTTATACAGATTTTATTTTCCCTATGATGAACTCCATGCGCTTATTAATTCTAAACCTATTTTAATATTTTACTTCATCAATTTCAAATTGAGTATTAATTTTTCTTACTTTCCCATTTACCTCCTACAATAATTGTATGTTCCGTAATATATATATATATATATATATATATATATATATATATAGGGACCGGTTCAGGTCCGGGAGTCCGGATTTTAACAAAATCCGGACTTTTTTTTTTTTTTTTTTTTGCTTTTTTTTTTTGAAACAACTAAAAAAAAAAAAAAAAAAATTTATGGAATTGGAATTTTTACATTATACAGTGTTTTGGGTGTGATTTGGATGCCTATAACGAAACATGTCTGTACAGTCTGGGCAGACTGTACATACATTGGTTGGTGTGGGTGTTAAAAACACACCCAAAACACTGTATTATTGAAAAATTTCAATTCCATAAATTTTTTTTTTTTTTTTTTAGTTGTTCTACAAAAAAAAAAAAAAAAAAAAAAAAAAAATTTTGGGTCCGGATTTTGGGTCCTGTCCGGACTCCCGGACAGGATCCATTCTGTATATATATATATATATATATATATATATATATATATATATATTATTTAATATATATATAATAACAAAAAATTAAGCAAAACATAATAGAACTATAAAATGAAAAAAATAGATAAATTCGAGTCCTTTGAATTCACAAAATCTCCTTAAAGTAAATTTATTCTCACTGGTGCAAAGGATTAATTGAATAATTGCTTCTCAAGATAAAACGGATTTCCAGTTCTTAATTAGAAGCACTTCAAAATTAAGAACATTTCAAACCAAATTTTATATTATGTACTGAACTTACAATAATGATGCATGAAAAACAGTGCATGGATGGATATACTTACACAAAAACGGGAAAAATATTGCAGTACGGGACGGAAAAATATTGCAGAACGGGGACGGGAAAAAATATTGCAGATTGCATAACGGGACTTTGTTTTACAGAAACGGGAAACGAGAAGGAACAGAACAGAACAGAGAACGGGGGAAAATAACTTGTGTTATTTGAGCGCGCCCAGATGGATTATTTATAGAAATAATTCCGCGGTTTATCAGTTGGGTTATTACTGTTGGCGTGCAAACCGTTCAATACTACGTAGTATCGTGACAATAATTAAAACAAAATTTGATAATATAGTAGACATATTTTGTCCAAAAAAAATTATATATCCTGACCTGACGGCAATGCACGGGTTTGAACCAAGCCTTAACTAGGTACTCTCCCTTCCACAAAAGTGAGGTACCCCTTGGGGCTCTTCCCATTGAGCACACATTCCATATATAAATTCTTCATTTTTTCCTCTAATGCCCTATGTGGGACTTTTATAATTTTCAACATTTCAAGTAGGTGACTTTGGAGTCAATTTTCTCATTCAATTCTTAATGAATTTGAACACATAAATATGCCACGTTACACTCTTCATTGAGGAGAACGTATTGGTGCATGAACCTGACATTTTCGGAGTATGGGTCTCTCATTAAAGTGAGTCTCAAAATGCTCTTATATTTAATGTTTCAAACCCATTTTCCAACAATAATTTTATAAATTTTGTCTAATATTTAATAGAAGTTAAATTTAACCATTTTCACTAAAGATACATTTAAACAAAGAATAATAGTAGTAATAATAATCCAATTTTGAGCGTCTGTTGGAAAATGAGATCCTGCTCTTTTGATTGGCAGTAAAGGGTAATTAATTATAGGAAATTATTAAATTTATAATAAAAATTATTATTTTTATAATAAAAATGTTACTATTAATCACGATAATTTTTACCTTCGCTATATATCCTATCCTTTGACTCTCTCTTTCTACTTTTCCATCGTCAACTAAAGTCTACCCTATTTGGTTCTACCACATTTTCGTAATGTTGAAAATTTTGTAATCATAAATATTACTCATACACTCACCCTTGGCCTTATACAAAAAAAAAAGGGAGTTGAAGAGTAATAAATTAATTAGTGTCACTCCACATTTCCTTCTTTTTTTTTTGGTCCTTCCTTTCCTTTCAAATCAAATAATTGAATAACTTTATATATATATATATATATATGACTTAAATATAAATTATTATCCTAAATTGTAAGTCATATTCTACTTCGGTGATCATATCCACTTTTTAATTTTGTCAATTAGATGATTAAACTGTTAATTTTTTCCACTCCTGTCTAATTTCTCTTGCCACGTCAAAAATTGCTGACGTGACCCTCTGAGTAAGATCATGTCCAGCTGATGTGTGTTTAAAAAAATAATATTTTTATTATTTTATTAATTTAAATTATTTAAACAAGGATAAATTTAGAAAATCATTCAAGTTTAACCTCCCATCTTCCTCCTCCTTTCTCCTCTCCAATTCTACTCCAGTAAATGTTCAGCTCTGGCACATCCTCCTCCTCCGACTCCTTCGATTCAACTCACCACCACAAGTTTGGAGCCTGCTCGAAAACCAACGGCTCTGCGACGCCCACCAGCATGACCTGTACATATAAGGCCGGAATGATGATGATCCAGAATTTGATCGATCAATTAATTAAACAGACAAAACTTTCCAATCTCCAAGCTTAAAAACATTAGAAGCAAACAAAGGTCATTATTAAAAATAAAAACTTATATATTATACACCAACCGAATGTTCTGTGAACCAAATATATGATGAGAGGCATTCTCAATAAAGGCGACAACACCACATTTGGTGCTATCAAAGCACTCGTACATATATTACCAAAATAACAACTCAGATCTACAATTTCTCAAAGACTAAATTTCCCAAAAAAAAAACACAAAGAATTAGCCTGAGAAAAATCATGTCTCCGATCATAGTCATCCAATAGCTACTAATATCCAAATTAGGGAAAAAATTAGCTATCAATTTTAGCCTTTTTTGCTAAATTTAAACTGCAATAAATAAAAGGAAATTAATGTACATAATTAATAGAGAATATAACATACCCCATAGAGTGACTCTCTTCTCTGTTCCATCTCCTCTTCGATGTTAAGTTCTCTCAGCCATGGTTAGCCACAATAACCTTTCGAGGGCAACTCTTTAAGCAGGCCTTCTCGAGATCTCCAAGTTGAGTTTGATGTTTCGACCTCATATTCTCCAAATATGGCTGAATCTGGGATGAATCGACTTGCCTTAGTTCTTATTTATGATGTCTCCTCATTTAATGGGGATATGGAAGTCTTAGAGCTAGATCAAGAATATGATTTAAGGGATGTATTTTGAGCTGCTCGCTACTTTACCCAAAAGGAACGTACTGATGCTGCTGATGAGAGAACGAAAAACCAAGATTTAATAAATTTTCTTTATGCCATTTGTTGTTTTAATGTTTAATATAAAAGGAATCAACGAATTTACCTTTTAAATGTGTAATTAAAAATTTAAAAACTATTTTTTTGGCACACATCAGCTGGACATGACCCCACTCAGAGAGTCACGCCAGTAATTTCTGACGTGGCAAGAGAAATTGGACAGAAGTAGAAAAAATTAATAGTTCAATCATCTAATTGACAAAATTGAAAGGTGCATCACCGAAGTAGAATATAGCCTATAGTTTAGAATAGTAATTTATATTTAAGTCATATATATAGTCATATATATATATATATATATATATATATATTGGGATATTTAATTTAGTCTAAATCTTGATCATTCAAGTATATTAAAGTCAATTATCCTTGATATATATATATAGAGGCCGGATCCTATCCGGGAGTCCGGACAGGTTTAAAATCCAGACCTTTTTTTTTTTGTTGAAACAACTAAAAAAAAATTATGGAATTGGAATTTTTACATAATACAGTGTTTTGGGCGTGATTTGGATGCCTATAACAAAACATGTCTGTACAGTCTGGGTAGACTGTACATACATTGGTTGGTGTAGGTATTAAAAACACACCCAAAACACTGTATTATGAAAAAATTTCAGTTCCATAATTTATTTATTTTTAATTGTTCTACAAAAAAAAAAAAATGGGTCCGGATTTGATCAGGTCCGGGAGTCCGGACCTGATCAGTTTTCTATATATATATATATATATATATATATTTGACCATGAAACACATTATAAAAGTCAATTATCCTTGAAAGACTTGACCATGAAACACATATTTATAAGCTAATTATGAGATGGGAGGGTAAGAGAGAGGGACAATCAATTACTACTATAATAAATAAAACTTAAATTGATATTTATAAGCTAAGTTGATCACAATTTATAAATAACTTTTGATTGGAATGAATGGAACAATTCTCCCAATAAATGAAATCAGTTGCTGCGAAATAAATGCGTTATGAACGAAAATTTCATTTTTATTAATCAACCCAAACGGAACATGACATAACAAAAGACGGTGACGAGAATCAATTCTTATATATAAATACGCATACAAAGATGACATCACTAATTTTAATTGATTGAAATCAATCCTTCAATCCTTATATCAATACTTCAATCCTTCAATCCATTAATTTCAAATTAACACACTTAATTTTCATCAATTGAAATCCATAGTTTCAGATTAATTTGAAATCAATTAATTTCTAATTTCAAATCAATCAATTAACACACCCAATTTTAATCAATTGAAATTTCATAGCTCCATTAATACATAACAGAAACCCATTACTTGATATTAATTTCACCGAGTTGTCTCTTCCTCTTCTCCTCTTCCTCCTCACTTCAGTTTCTTCCCCTTCCCCGCGAAATCGATTCCCCTTACTTTTTATTTTGTTCCACCCCTCTTCATCTTCCATTTCCACTTCCAGAGAGTTCCACTTTCCCCTCTCCTTCTTCCACTTCTTCCACTTATATATATATATATATATATATATATATATATATATATCTGTATATTCGTATGTTTATGTGAATTTATTGGCTTTATATTCTGTTAAATTTTATTCTTTTGTTACAGATCTGACATCACTTTGTCCTTCTCTTTCCTAAACCACACTCGATTTTGGTTTTGTGGGCTCAAAATCGCTCGCTCGATTCGATTTATTCGATTTCGTGAGCATATCAGGTAATTGATGATTATTTCTTTTGTTTTATTGAAATTTTTTGATGTAATTTGTAGGGTTTTTCGATTCTTTAAAGAGAAACAAAATTCCGATTTCACAGATCCTGACGGTTTTTTCCCGGCCGAGGCCAAGGAGAGCATGTTGGTTGATTTCACAATCAAAGCAAACGTGCAAGTATACACGGTCAACAAGTAATATAGTGATAAGATAGAGTGTCGATCCCACAGAGAATTCTAATTAATAAACTCCAACTACTAGTATTATATCAATTCAATTTTATTTAAACAACCAATAATTGTGATTTTTAGATTTAAGAAAACTAAATTAAACAATGCAAAGAGATTATTCTCAAAGAAAGCAAATAAACAAACTAAGATTTGATTGAATTCAGATAAATGAGGATTAAGACTCCAATATCCCCAATTATGACTTATAAAATAATTATTCAATTATCCCAATTATTATGTCTACTGAATTGTTAACATGAATTCTCAAATGCCAAAAGCCCTTTTTCAAGTGATCAATTGCCTTCTATTTAACCCAGATTAATTTTGTTATATTCCTATGAAAAATAATTGAATTATATGCAAAACAATTGAATTAAACTCGTTACAATTCCAATTCCTTATGTGCTACATGCGACAAATAGATATTTTTATTCTATTCATAAACCTAATTATTCACTGTGTAAATAACTAAGTCACATGTCACATGTCACCATGCCCAGTTTTAACCCTAGAATTCCTATTCCAATTCCTTCCAGAGTAACAAGGTAATTACTGGCCAGATAATTAATCAATCAGTACAAAGCAAGATGAACAATTCACTTCAACATAAATAATTAGAATAAATCAAATAATCAATTCATAACCATAAAAGGTTCAATTGGAATCTTAATTAAAAAATTTAGTTCATAACGAAAATTTGAATCAACAATAGTTTAAAAACCATCCTTAATGAATTACACAAATTCAAAGAATAAAGAAGAAGAAGAAGAACTCCAAGCCAAAATCTTCAAAATCTACTTTTGCTCCTTGATCAATCTTCCAAATTGTGTAGATGAGTCCCCTAATTCAATGTAAATAAACCCTTATATACTTCCCAATTTGTTCCTCAATCCAATTCCAAATCAACTTTGAATTCCATGTGCCAAGCCAAGTCAAACGGAAGTCAACGCACGCGCCTGGTCAACTGAAGCCGAGGCCCAACGCCCCGACGCTGGGATTAAGTCTATATTGAGCGCCCCGACGCTGTAAGGCAGAAAATTCCAACTATGCCCCTTCTCAGCTCAATTACTCTGAAACGTTCCTACAGCTCCCAAACCTGCAATAACGCAACTAAACACAGTAAAACAAATCTAAAATGCTTTGAACATATAATAAATTAAGCACAAATATATCTAATTCATGAGTATATTACCCAATCATCAGAGCATAGTGAATCCGTTTTGTTCGGTCGGTGCAAATTCTGATCAGATCACTTCTTCTAGAAGGAACCTTCCATATAATAGCAACGACACAGATGAATTTGATTTTGGTTGCGAGGTGCCTTTTAAGTTTCCTCAGTACATTTATGTAAATAATTTGTTTTGAATTTGTTATTTTTTTTTAAAAAAAATTGGTGAATGTAATTGAAATTGGAAGGAACCTGAAGTGCCGGAGGTGCCAGCGAATTCGGTCCCGCCCCATTCTTCGAAGAGGACTCGAGCAGCGGAGATTTATAATTTGTCAGAAAAGGTTGGTTTTGATTTTGGTGTTGAGTATAAATTTTGAGAATTGAGCTGATTTTGTGACTAATTTGGTGGACAGAGGAGGAGTAGGATTAATGAAATCCTCTTTTAACGCCATTCCATCAAAATTGAAACCCAAAATTCCATTTTTTACCTGATCAAAATCTCGAAAAACTTATTTTAGGGTTCTGTTTATTCTCTTTCAAATATGTCTCAATTCTACATTGTGCAAATTCTTGATGATTATTATTTGTTAAAATGATCTATGCAATGAAGTTAACCCAAAAAGCTTAAGTTCAAGCTACTGATAGTTCTTTTCGTAGGCTTCAATTTTTTTATCTATGTCAATGTATTTTATTTTTTCTAGATTATTTTATCTATGTCAATTGTTCCTTGGCTGTAAATAAATATGGTTTTCTTAATACATGTCAAATGGATTATACCAAATTGTTTTTCTCGCAATTTACTTTTTAAAACATGCATTGATTTGGAATGAGAAAGCTTAGAAACTTGCAGCTTATGGTGAACATTGTTTATTGTATTTCTTAGATTTCCATCTCAAAAGTAGTTTTGAAGAAAAGGAAAAACAATGAAGATTGAGCAATTAGAAGGAAACAACATCTCTAAGGGGGATAATTTCGTCATCAAGAAGCCCGAGCAATTCGTCAGAGTACCAAGACAAAGTAAATTTATATTTTTGTTGTTGAATTATTGGGCATGAAATTAGTCTGTCATTTAGGCTGCTTAAATTTGTTTGGTTCCTCTAAAATTATTAATACTTTTGATGTATGAAACTATCTAAATTTATTTTAACATATTGATTGGTTAAGTTAAATGGTATTTCTTTTGGTTACTTATTTTTGATTTTTTTTTTCTAATAATTGGTAAGTCTCACACTCTCACTTACAATATTGATACTTGAATGGACTTTTTAAGTTTATTTGTTGATGATTATAAGAGATAGTAGATTGTATTGTTGTGCATCAGAGTGCTGGGACTTAGATTATGGGTTTCGAGTCGGACTTAGATTAGCTAGCTTTTTTGTGAATGAAGATAGCAATTTGTTCGTGATCAACTTTGAGCAATTTAATGTTGTTGAATGTTTGTTTTTCATGTCATGTAAAAATATATTGAAAAGTTTATATAAAAATATTTTTCTCATTGTAATTTTAACAAATTATATAACCCGTTATTCAAACTAGTCCGTGCATTGCACGGGCTATCAACTAGTAAAAATAATTATATGAATTGAATTTACACATTTTACAATAATAAAAATTTATAAAATTTGAAATAAATTGACTAAACAGCCACAATATTTCATAAATTTGAATAATAATAATAAGAGTTAACCCTAAAACACATGAAAACGTCCTTTAAATGTTAAACACTAAGCTGAAAAACATAATTATGCAAGGAATAATATAAGTACAAAAATATCCAAATACACTCAAAATTGGGAAAAAAAAATATCGAAAGGTCAAAACGCCTATTTCTAGGCCTTTTTTGGGCTTCAAACGGTGTCTGTCTTAACAGAAGGAAATAAGTTTTGTAGGGCTTGTCGTAAGCTTCAATTTGAAATATTATGGGCCCCGTAATTTTAAATGGATCAAAAGTTATCAACCCATCTTAAACTTAGAATTCCTCCATTTTTTCTACTTGGACTCCACCTTGGACCGTGTCATACCATATATAAAGCTATTAATTAAAATGATCACTAAATTCCTACCTCTTTCATTCTTTAATCAATAGAGGAAAAAGTTTTATTACACTTACAATTAATTCTGATAATGATAATTTTGACTGAATTTTAGACAAAAAATGGTTAATATTCACAGAAATTCTCGTTTGAAATACTCCTTCCATTCCTTAATATAGGTCATTTTAAGGTTGTGCACATGTATTAATGTAATGATTGTATAGCATTAATTATAATATCAATTGTCTATATTGCCCTTGTATTGGAAGAAGAGTTTGTTATTTATTGGATAAAAAATAGTAAGAGAACCAAAGTTACATTTAATACTTGGGGTAATACTGGAAACTAAGCAATTAATGCTTACTTGAAATTCTCAAACGACTTATATTAAAGAATAAAAATATTTTTCTAAAACGACTTATATTAAGGAACGTAGAGAGTAATATTTTTTCTTGTAGTATTTTTTTGAGACTAAAGTGTTTCTTAAATAAGCAATGATGCGTCACCTTGAAATTAGGGTTTCAATAAAATTTTAACTTTGACCGTCATGTAACCACCTCAATTTCGTCTGAAAAACTCCAAAAAGTCTACCAGAATTTGTGTGTGTGGGGGGGGGGGGGGCGGGGGGGCTCCATGAGGACTCTCTAATAAAACTGTAAAATGAGCAAACAATTTTGGCTTGATTCGTACTCGCGTTTGACTCAAAATTTAAATGATGAATACTCAAACATCTTCAAATTATAATTTTTTATTGATACTCGGATCATATTTGTTCGAAAGGTTCAAACTGCTCGGGTTCAATTCAAGATCATGCCCGACTCAGTAGCTAAACGAGTCTTAATCAAACCCTATTTTATCTTCGATAAATTTTGTGAACTAAATTTGAGCAACTCAATACTCAGCTCAACTCGATTCATTTATACCCTTACTCTCCGATGCTTAATTCAGAACGCTAATATGACGAGGGAGAATTATTATGGGAGTGAAAATTATGTACCTTGAATGATGTTGGAACATTCCTTATTTATAGAATATGAGTCATTTTCTTGAGGACTTTCAACAAATATCTCATACTAAAATTCCTCCATTTATATCAAAATCGAACAAACATTTACTTATCATATTTATCAATAATTTTTATTTTATTCATCAGTTATTTACTATTTTTTAATCTTTCAATAATTATTCCTAATTAATATTATATAGATTCACATTGTGACGC
>JAINUV010000844.1:743794-769230 GCA_020205505.1 Panax japonicus
AAATCTTCAAAATCTACTTTTGCTCCTTGATCAATCTTCCAAATTGTGTAGATGAGTCCCCTAATTCAATGTAAAAACCCTTATATACTTCCCAATTTGTTCCTCAATCCAATTCCAAATCAACTTTGAATTCCATGTGCCAAGCCAAGTCAAACGGAAGTCAACGCACGCGCCTGGTCAACTAAGCCGAGGCCCAACGCCCCGACGCTGGGATTAAGTCTATATTGAGCGCCCCGACGCTGTAAGGCAGAAAATTCCAACTATGCCCCTTCTCAGCTCAATTACTCTGAAACGTTCCTACAGCTCCCAAACCTGCAATAACGCAACTAAACACAGTAAAACAAATCTAAAATGCTTTGAACATATAATAAATTAAGCACAAATATATCTAATTCATGAGTATATTACTCAATCATCAGAGCACAGTGAATCCGTTTTGTTCGGTCGGTGCAAATTCTGATCAGATCAGTCTTCTAGAAGGAACCTTCCATATAATAGCAACGACACAGATGAATTTGATTTTGGTTGCGAGGTGCCTTTTAAGTTTCCTCAGTACATTTATGTAAATAATTTGTTTTGAATTTGTTATTTTTTTTAAAAAATTGGTGAATGTAATTGAAATTGGAAGGAACCTGAAGTGCCGAAGGTGCCAGCGAATTCGGTCCCGCCCCATTCTTCGAAGAGGACTCGAGCAGCGGAGATTTATAATTTGTCAGAAAAGGTTGGTTTTGATTTTGGTGTTGAGTATAAATTTTGAGAATTGAGCTGATTTTGTGACTAATTTGGTGGACAGAGGAGGAGTAGGATTAATGAAATCCTCTTTTAACGCCATTCCATCAAAATTGAAACCCAAAATTCCATTTTTACCTGATCAAAATCTCGAAAAACTTATTTTAGGGTTCTGTTTATTCTCTTTCAAATATGTCTCAATTCTACATTGTGCAAATTCTTGATGATTATTATTTGTTAAAATGATCTATGCAATGAAGTTAACCCAAAAAGCTTAAGTTCAAGCTACTGATAGTTCTTTTCGTAGGCTTCAATTTTTTATCTATGTCAATGTATTTTATTTTTTTTTCTAGATTATTTTATCTATGTCAATTGTTCCTTGGCTGTAAATAAATATGGTTTTCTTAATACATGTCAAATGGATTATACCAAATTGTTTTTCTCGCAATTTACTTTTTAAAACATGCATTGCTTTGGAATGAGAAAGCTTAGAAACTTGCAGCTTATGGTGAACATTGTTTATTGTATTTCTTAGATTTCCATCTCAAAAGTAGTTTTGAAGAAAGGAAAAACAATGAAGATTGAGCAATTAGAAGGAAACAACATCTCTAAGGGGGATAATTTCGTCATCAAGAAGCCCGAGCAATTCGTCAGAGTACCAAGACAAAGTAAATTTATATTTTTGTTGTTGAATTATTGGGCATGAAATTAGTCTGTCATTTAGGCTGCTTAAATTTGTTTGGTTCCTCTAAATTGTTAATACTTTTGATGTTTGTAAACTATCTAAATTATTTTAACATATTGATTGGTTAAGTAAATGGTATTTCTTTTGGTTATTTTTTTTGATTTTTTTCCTAATATTGGTAAGTCTCACACTCTCACTTACAATATTGATACTTGAATGGCCTTTTTAAGTTTATTTGTTGATGATTATAAGAGATAGTAGATTGTATTGTTGTGCATCAGAGTGCTGGGACTTAGATTATGGGTTTCGAGTCGGACTTAGATTAGCTAGCTTTTTTGTGAATGAAGAACAATTTGTTCGTGATCAACTTTGAGCAATTTAATGTGTTGAATGTTTGTTTTCACGTCATGTAAAAATATATGAAAGTTTATATAAAAATATTTTTCTCATTGTAATTTTAACAAATTATAAACCCGTTATGCAAACTAGTCCGTGCATTGCACGGGCTATCAACTAGTAAAAATAATTATATGAATTGAATTTACACATTTTACAATAATAAAAATTTATAAAATTTGAAATAAATTGACTAAACAGCCACAATATTTCATAAATTTGAATAATAATAATAAGAGTTAACCCTAAAACACATGAAAACGTCCTTTAAATGTTAAACACTAAGCTGAAAAACATAATTATACAAGGAATAATATAAGTACAAAAATATCCAAATAAACTCAAAATTGGAAGAAAAAAAAATCGAAAGGTTAAAACGCCTATTTCTAGGCCTTTTTTGGGCTTCAAACGGTGTCTGTCTTAACAGAAGGAAATAAGTTTTGTAGGACTTGTCGTAAGCTTCAATTTGAATATTATGGGCCCCGTAATTTTAAATGGATCAAAAGTTATCAACCCATCTTAAACTTAGAATTCCTCCCTTTTTTCTACTTGGACTCCACCTTGGACCGTGTCATACCATATATAAAGCTATTAATTAAAATGATCACTAAATTCCTACCTCTTTCATTCTTTAATCAATAGAGGAAAAAGTTTATTACACTTACAATTAATTCTGATAATGATAATTTTGACTGAATTTTAGACAAAAAATGGTAATATTCACAGAAATTCTCGTTTGAAATACTCCTTTCATTCCTTAATATAGGTCATTTTAAGGTTGTGCACAGGTATTAATGTAATGATTGTATAACATTAATTATAATATCAATTGTCTATATTGCCCTTGTATTGGAAGAAGAGTTTGTTATTTATTGGACAAAAAATAGTAAGAGAACCAAAGTTACATTTAATACTTGGGGTAATACTGGAAACTAAGCAATTAATGCTTACTTGAAATTCTCAAACGACTTATATTAAAGAATAAAAATATTTTTCTAAAACGACTTATATTAAGAAACGGAGAGAGTAATATTTTTTCTTGTAGTATTTTTTGAGACTAAAGTGTTTCTTAAATAAGCAATGATGCGTCACCTTGAAATTAGGGTTTCAATAAAATTTTAACTTTGACCGTCATGTAACCACCTCAATTTCGTCTGAAAAACTCCAAAAAGTCTACCAGAATTTGTGTGTGTGTGTGTGTGTGGGGTGGGGTGGGGTGGGGTGGGGTGGGGGGGGGGCTCCATGAGGACTCTCTAATAAAACTGTAAAATGAGCAAACAATTTTGGCTTGATTCGTACTCGCGTTTGACTCAAAATTTAAATGATGAATACTCAAACATCTTCAAATTATAATTTTTTATTGATACTCAGATCATATTTGTTCGAAAGGTTCAAACTGCTCGGGTTCAATTCAAGATCATGCCCGACTCGGTAGCTAAACGAGTCTTAATCAAACCCTATTTTATCTTCGATAAATTTTGTGAACTAAATTTGAGCAACTCAATACTTAGCTCGACTCGATTCATTTATACCCTTACTCTCCGATGCTTAATTAAGAACGCTAATATGACGAGGGAGAATTATTATGGGAGTGAAAATTATGTACCTTGAATGTGTTGGAACATTCCTTATTTATAGAATATGAGTCATTTTCTTGAGGACTTTCAACAAATATCTCATGCTAAAATTCCTCCATTTATATCAAAATCGAACAAATATTTACTTATCATATTTATCAATAATTTTTATTTTATTCATCAGTTATTTACTATTTTTAATCTTTCAATAATTATTCCTAATTAATATTATATAGATTCACAATACTGACAACCAAATCATTCTCAGAAAAAAGGGGGCTTTCCGATAAAGATTTCTTTTTACTGGCGCACAATTATATAACCTAATCCATTTCCTTGACAGAATTTTCTAGACATTGTCAATTATGCTATCTAATAATATCATTTCAATAATATGAGTTACTGTGTTGTGATAATTATCTTAATAATGTGAAATACTATTTAGATAATTATTGAGTCAATAATTAAAATACTATGTAATTATCACTGTATCAATTATTAAATCAATAATATGAGCTATTATGCAGTAACTACTTTGACAATAAAACTCATACTTTCATGCATCCAACTAAAATAAAATCCAATCACATTAGTCAATAGTTCATAATCAATCCCATTTATTATCATACATATCACCATCTCCATCAATAAATAACATTCATCTCATGAATAATAAATCCATTCCATGTATGAATCGATATCAATTTAATGGGCAATTTCAAATTAATTTATTAAAAATCCAATTTTGAAAAAAATAAACTCCTTATTTTAATCAAATTTAATCATATAAATTTCTTTATTTTATTTTATCCAATTTTAATAAAAAATAAAACTCTTTTATTTTAATCAAATTCCAAATCAAAATAAACTCCTATTTTCTCTCTATCCCCTTCTCTCTAGGGCTGATCATTCGGTTATAACCGAACCGAACAGGCTATTCGGTATAACCGAAAACCGAAATTTATACAATTTTGATATCCGACACAATAACCGAATTACTCAATAACCGAATTACCTGAATTACCGAATTATAGAATTTATTATTCGGTTGTTCGGATATAAAATCGAAATTAAGAAATATATTACTGCTTTCTAAAACAAAACCAAATCCATTACAAATATTTCTTCAAATGCAAAAAAACAAATTTGAAATCAGATACTTGAGAGAGGGAGACAAAAACAGCAGAGCAGTTGGTCACATATACTAGGCAATCAACAATTTTTTTTACCCAAATAGTCAAGTAGCTGCAGGGTGTAGCCGGTAGCCCCCTTCAGTGTTGTATCAATTACTCCAAAGTCCAATTCCCTCAATTACTACAAAGAAGTGCGACGCCGGCGAGAGGAGAGAGAAAATAAATGGATCTAGAAGCTGTAGAAGGACTTGAAATGCTATCCATGAAAGTTTCATCCTTACTGTTCATCGTTCAGAGGCCGATGATAGAGATCTGAGATCTGAGAGTTAGAGATCGAGATGATGACTGATGAGTTGATTGAGATCTGAGAGATTAGAGATCGAGATCTGTTAGACTGTAGAGATGAGCGATTGAGAGATTAAAGATATGGGAGACTGACGAATGGTGAGACACTGAGAGTTGATAACCGAGATCTGAAAACTAAGAAAAGAGAAGATAAAGAGATGGAGAGTACTAGACTAGTGGAGTTAATATTAGTGTTTTAATTAAGCCTTAATTCTTTTAAACATCTTGCTCGGTTTTAACATCTTGCTCGGTTATTCGGTTAGCCGAATTGTGAAAATACCGGAATTATAAAAAAAAATCGGTTAAAATTATTTCGATTTGATTCGATTTTTCGGTTATATCCGTTTTTACTCAGTACTACTTCTCTCGCATATAAAGAATCAATAAGGTAAAACTTCCCCCCAATCACTTTTCATTTGATCATTTTCCTCCACGGGACATTAATACTATCATCAATTACTCTCGTGCTGATATCATGACCTTAGGAGTTGCCTAAGACCCCTTTGAAGATTGTTTATATTCTCCCACAGTTGATTGATTATATTTTCATCGTCGACCCTAGCTAGGGCGTTCACGCCTATGGGGCTATTCCTTTGACTATTTCGCATGCGCAGATTTGGAACACAGCGACTCTGATTTCGCATGCCCATCTGAATAAGACGTTGAGAGCGTTCTTGATGCCTATGGATCAATTCTTGATGGATATGACTTATGAGGAGGTGGAGGGTGATGATGAGATGGTTGTTAGATTTGAGCTAAAGTTTGCCTATTGTTCTTGATTGTTAGGAGGTGGTGGAAGTGAAGGGTTGTTACCCTGTACGCTAACGCAACAGAGATTGCTTTTCTGTACGTGTATAACATTTATATATATAAACCATAATATATATATATATATAAACAAACTAAATGATAATTAATTTAATGAATAGTGAATGAAGTATTTTTATTAATAAATAAATAAATATGACTTTTATAGCAAAAATCCAACAAAGTACCAATTCATGTACTGTATTTTGGTTTATATTGTTTTAATCTAGTGGGCATCTTCCAAATTATAATTATTGTACTCTTTATTTTGGTCCTACAAAAAAAGAAGAACAATGATTTGATGTCGTCTTCACCGTAAATAAGCTTAGGGTCGTTTACAGAGATGAGTTGGAAGTTTTGAAGGCAGAAGTATTTTGTTGGAGGCTTTGCATAATTATGGAAACCTTGAAATGTGTGTGGGGAGCCTAGCTAGGAGTAGGATTAGGTTGTACGTATTACCAAACAGGGAAACAAGAATCTATGCAATAATTGACAACTAATATGGAAGCAACCAAACAGCTTTTTTTTTTCCCTCTCCGTACCAAATTCTTGTCCTTGAAGTGACTTTAATAAACTAAATTTAAAGGACAAACAATTAAATTTTAAAATATCTTATTTTTTAGTCACATAATTTATAGGTCATTACGTTTATTTTCCGACTTTCAGATAAAGATGATACAAATCCGTTATATATTTTATACCCATTACGATTATTTTAATACTGTAACTGGATCGATAGAGGCTCTCTCTCTATTCATCAAGTTAAGTATAAATAACCACCTATTTCATTTCATGTTTCTTTGTCCATATCGATAAATGACATTGTTTCTGATGAAATAAATGATCACCTCTTTAGTAACTCTGAGGAAGGAGGCTGCTTCTATCCACTTGGTGAAGTATAGTCGTCATGGTGAAAATAAACTGATGACGCTTTGGACTCGATTGACCCGATCACGTCCATTCCCAACAATGAGAAGGACTATTGTGAAGCTCCCTTGGAAGGGCGTGGATAGAAGTCTCATGAATTTAACATTGATAACATTTCTTGGACGTGATCGTCACAGTTAACTTTAATTAATTCTCAGTGTCAGTCAATCAAGATTCGTCATCAAAAGAGAGAAGAGCCTTGTTAGGTCGGTCTCGTCATTCACGCAATATCATATTATTTTCCATAAAAAATTCAATATATTCGACCATTTATTTGAATGTCTTAATCTCTTATGAAGAGCGTGGAGTACGGGTAGAGATTTCCTTTTAAGAGATTTAAAGACGTTCCCTACCAAGGAAATTTCAACATTATAAATATCCTGCTTATCAACTTTATAAACATTTTTTTCCAAATAAGTTAATTACCAAGTTTGACAATTTATGAGCTCAAGAAAACCTAGATTACATTTTTTTCATTATTAAATTGGGGTCAAATATATTGGCCTATTAAAAAAAATATATTGGCAAATAAACACAAAGGCGATGAAAAAGAGGCTGGGCCCACATCATACTTATCTTCTATCTATCTAATAAAATACAAATGATTTTGAATTTCCCGCTCACTTAATAAATCATCTGGGCCGTCCAAAGTTTGAGATAAATCCCACCGTCCATACATCTATCTATCTAATCTATCTAATAATGATTTTGAATTTTCCACTCACTTAATAAATCATCTGGGCCGTTCTAAGTTTGAGATAAATCTCACTGCCTATACAGTGCCGGAGGCACGGGACCCAGCTAGTAATTAAATAATTCTTCTACACGACAAGAAAATTGGACAGAAAAATTGGGCTTGAAGAACAAATCTATTTATTTCAACTGTCCAATTTTTCTGTCTGTATATACTTATTCATAATTAAAATAAATTATTCCATCCGTTTCAAATTAATTGTTCAGCTTTGATTTTTTTTAAGTCAAATTGACTATTTTTAGAATTAATAATTAAGCATATATAAATTTATTTCTAAAATTATAAAAATTAGGAATAGTAATAAATTGCATATACTTTCTTTTGGTTATAATCTCTTCACCTATATTTTAGCAAAAATAGTAAAAAGATTAGTTTTAAAAATAGTCAATTTAACTTTAAAAAATTAAAATTGAACAATTAATTTGAGAAAGAGAGAGTACTTAATTATACTTGCATGGAGCTTGCATATATATATATATATATATATATATATATATATATATATATATATATATTACTTTATAGTTATAATAATTATACTTCTTCCATTACTTTTTAATTGAGGGTTTATGACAAAATAAAAAATATAATTAATTAATACTTTGTTAACAAATGCATCCCACGTATGATGATGGTAACATGCTAGGTACGAAACTGACAAAATTTTCCTTTTAAAAAGTATATTAATTTAATTATTTATACCTTTTTTCTTAATTTTTTTTACCATTACTTCACCATGTTAAGAAAATAAATAAATAAAGAAAACCACCATCACGTACTGCTCTATCTCGAAGCTGTCTACTACACATCTGCAACATGTTTTGTATTCTTTTTGGTGTGCATGAACCGTGAAACTTGCTTGTCTTTTGAAATAAAATAAAATAAATAAATAATGATTTTCTTTTTGTAAATTTTATAATTAGAAAATAATGTTAATATTTGAAAATAAAAAAAATTAAGGGTAAGAACTTCAATCAAATAATACAAATTAATTATATATGTACTTACCTTTTAAGTTATTCAAGAATTTAATGTCTTTTTCAAAATATTAAAAAAAGGAAAAAAAAAGAAAAAGAAGACAGTTAAAATATCTATCTAATAAAATACAAATGATTTTGAATTTTCCGCTCACTCAATAAATCATCTTTGCCGTCCAAAATTTAAGATAAATCCCACCGTCCATACATATATCTAATAAATCTATCTAATAAAATATAAATGATTTTGAATTTCGTGCTCACTCAATAAATCATCTTGGTCGTCCAAAGTTTGGGATAAATCTCACCATCTATACATCTATCTAATAAATACATCTCTCTATTTATCTAATAAAATACAAATAATTTTGAATTTATCGCTCACATCAATAAATCATCTGAACCGTTTAAAATTTAAGATAAATCTCACTGTCTATACAGTGCCGGAGGCACGGGACCAGTTAGTAAATAAATAAAGTACGAGGGACAAGGTGACATGAGTGTAGCCAATGTCTACGGGCACAAAAAGGAACAAATTAAAATTTGATAGACAGTCGAGATCAAGTTTGAATATAATATATATTAACTTGTAGAGGTTTTTATTTTTATTTTTATTTTTTAAGATATTATTTTGAATTGTTAATTAATTAATGACCAATTAATATATAATTATAGAATATTAATTAGATTTAATGCAGCATGTGGTTGAGGACAAATTTGTAAACAATAGTTAGGGTCATGTAAACATGCTTGCTTTGAGGAGATTCAATATTACATGATAATTATGTGATCACATGCCCAAGAAAATCTAAATGTATAATTTATATATGAAGACAATATTAAAAAAAAGATTGAATGTGTTTGCTACAAGTTAAAATTATAAAAATTAATTTGGTAAAATGGGATAAACGATGTCGTTTTGTATAATTAAATACATTTTATTCAATTATATATAAATATATACCCCCCCAGCTCTTGTGCTCTCTATTTTTTTTTTAAATTTTTTTATTAATTTAAAAAAATTCATTCATGTCTGTGACACCACGATAATTAATAAAATCTTTTAAATTAGGTATTTATGTGTAATAATCTTAATTATGACGTACGGTGTATTATCTTTTTTTTTTCTGGATGCATATATAGTATGATTAATTAAAAGTTTCATAAAAAACTTAAAAAATTTGTGGGAAGATGTGGACCGTCGATCTTAATTTGTTGGACACCTTAGATGGAACACTAAAAGGAGGTCTCATCATGTTCAATTGAAACCAATTATTAGTGTCCACGTACGAAATGTGATGCAATCAAATCTTCTATATATATAAAATCACTTTATTATGTGTTTTCTAGAAAGTTTCATCAGTCTTGCTTTATGTCTATTTTGCTTTATGATGTAGAAATCTAGCTTGCTTTATTACATTAATAATTAATTTATTTAGTAGAATAATATATATAATAATTCTATAGATACATATTTGTATCTATATTGTTTTTCAGTACTTAAAGGCCGTTCACAATTTATTTTTAGCGACATTTTTATTATAAAAATAATATTTTTTATTATATATTTAATAATAATTTCCTATTATTATTATATGAAGTGTGTTTAAAGCTCTTTTGAGATAGGTGCGTTAAGGTTAGAGTTGCTCTCTCATAAATAAAATTCCTAATTTCATATAGGATCTACTGTATGCTCATGTGTAGGAGGACGAAATAAAAATATATAAAATATATGTAAAAATATCAGTTCTCTAAAAATATATTACACTTTAAATAAGTAGTTTATGTCAATATTTTATAAGACGATTTATATTACTCCCTCCGTCCAATTTTATTTGTTTTAATTGATTTTTTTTTAATAATTTTGTGCCTATATCTAATAAATTTCCGAATAATTTTTGGTTCTAAATATGGTAAGTTAGCCTATAAAAAATTAATTAAGTAAAATTGGACGAAAAGGATAATATAATAGAAAATTGTACAGCATATATTTTTTATTATAATTTATACATTACAACTATTCATTATATAAATGTAACTTATTTTTATAATATGTCCGAATAAACCGTCCATTTTAAACACATGAAATTAGGATCCTACAAAAGATAGGCTTAAAAAAATTATTTAATAAAGAGAAAATGACAAAGGAAGGACAGTAATAGGTTGGAGATTGATATCAAGTAAGGTTAGCTCCGGGACACAAGTGTCATTTTCTACCCAAATTTTAAGGTAAACATCTCATTCTTTTTTTATTTAATTTTTTAAAAAAAAATATTTTTGGGGAGAAAGTCTCACCCTTCTTTTTCTATCTCTCTAACTGAAAACGACTACAAGCAACCTGTGGTCTACCTGTATATATATATCCTTTTCATATATATATACATATATATATATATATATATATATATTCACCGACTCATACCATTACTAGCGATTTAGCTCTTCCTTTAAAGTTTCTCTCATCAATTGGTACTTCTCTCTCTCTCTCTCTCTCCTTTGGTTTATCTCTATTTTCTCTTAATAGAAGAAGCATCAAGGCACAAAATGTGGATAGGGTTCAGATGAGTAGTACAGAGTGCTGTATGTGTGGTGACATAGGCTTCCCTGATAAGCTCTTCCGCTGCAACAACTGCCTTAATCGCTTCCAACACTCGTACGTATTCTCTCTCTCTCTCTCTCTCTCTATATATATATATATATATATATATGCACATGTTATGTATTATGAACATCATTATTTGCACATGCAATTTCATAAATTCGTACCATCGTTCGATAATGAATTCATATCATTCATATATATATATATATGTGATCAAACATAGTTAGTTTCAAAGAAAGTATGATTAATTCCAATCTCACCAATTTCAATAATGTTTTCTATTTATCTCGCATAGATAGATTAGATTAAGGTTTTTCTTTTCCTCCCGTAGAAATAGAGAGTATGATTCCAGTCTCACCAGTTACAATTTAATGTTTTTCTTTTCTCCCGTAATGATACAACCAAAAAAAATAAAAAAATAATATATATGTGTGTATATATATATATATATATATATGTAGCTGATCTAAACAAAATTACATCATTTTATAGTTAGAGATATATATAGTAGTGTAAATAGATAAATTTAGAGTGCAAATATCATTTTCTAAGAAAAATATCGTTGATATTTATCATAAACTTATATATATATATATATATATATATATATATATATATATATATATATAAGATCTTCATTAATTATTGGCACATACCCATATATCATTGTATATAGTAAGATATTTGTGTTGGCTATCTACCTACATGAAACACCACCATCCCAACACCACCATGAATTGATCACCATGGTTCATAGGAATATCCTACGCTGTCTAACACAATAACTAAAATACGTACTATATATAACACTCTTAGTTCTATTATTTTATGGTAACTAATATATATATATATATATATATATATATATATATATATATATATATATATATATATATTCTAATTAAACATAATTACGATATTCAGCAGTTGTAGTGTTGTCCGAGGTGCTTCTAATTTGAACTGAATTATTCTTCCTAAATATTTTATTTTCAATAATTTTTTTTTATGAATTTAATTCTAGGTATTGTAGCAACTACTATAGTGAATCATCAGAGCCGATTGAAGTATGCGATTGGTGCCAAAGTGAGCAAAGAAGTTCCCGGCATGGTGCAGGTTCTTCCAAGAAAGCCGTGGCTCGAAATGGCCTAATAATCAGCGCCAAGCGGTCCGAGTGTTCGGGTGAAAGGATCAAGCAACGCGAAGAGGGGTCCGATCAGAAGGGAAAGAATCCGAGTCCGAGATCCGGAGCGCCTTCCCCGAGGACCGCTACTCGCAGGTACAAGCTTCTCAAGGATGTCATGTGTTGAATTGAATGATCATGACAATATATATATATATATATATGCATGAATAATGCCAGGTAACTAGGACATGCAAAAACTGTCTAGTTTACGTACCTAGACAACATATTCATGTATTGTAATGTATATTTTATCTAGTTAAATTAAACAGTTTTTATCTAGTTACGGTGCATTACTTAATATGCACGTACGGTGGCAAATTAAAAGAACTTAGTGGGTGTATATGTACATTAGCAACCTAACGTTATAAGTTGTTTTTCAAACTCTTTTTTTTTTGCCTGAATGACTTATTGTTTCGACTATGATTTTGATAACTAATTAAGCTGTTATTCATAAGAAACAATATATATATATATATATATATATATATATATATATATATATACAGAAGTGATCCTGTTCGGGAGTCCGGACAAGCTAAAAATACGGATCATGTTTTGTTATATGTATCCAAAACACTGTATTATATAAAAATTCAAATTCTATAATTTTTTTAGGTGTTTTAAAAAAAAAGTAAAAAAAAAAAGTCCGAACCTGATCCGGCTCATATATATATATATATATATATATATATATATATAATCATATGGATGAATGAGTCTCAACTATTTAATTCTCTTCAACTCAATTCTTTTTTTTTCTTTTCTTTTTATCGGCAAAAAAAAAGAATGTAACAAAATATCAAACTCAGTGTATTACCCAGAGAAAAATGAGAGAAGAGATGGGAATAAAATTTTCATTTGAACATGAAATTTTATTGGAAGATTTTCGATTGAATTCTTATGTTGGTGTAACATTAATTACTCTAAATATATAAGGGTTTATTTTATTTATATTATTAAAGTACACGTTTTATAAAGACATGATACGTCTATATATTATTTTTGAATTCAGACTAGACTAATAATTGATTAGTTCATCAAACTCGTTTCTTGCACATGAAGGGTTGAGCTAATTATTGATGAAGTCATAATTATAATACTTAAATGAGTCCGACCCATAAGCTATGTTTATTTAATAAAAAAAATGAAGTGCATGTTTGTTGGTTATATATATATATATATATATATTATATATATATATATATATATATATAATATATATATATATATAGAGGCCGGATCCTGTCCGGACTCCCGGACAGGTTTAAAATTCGGACCTTTTTTTTTTTTTTGCTTTTTTTTTTGAAACAACTAAAAAAAAAAAATTTATGGAATTGGAATTTTTACATTATACAGTGTTTTGGGTGTGATTGGATGCCTATAACGAAACATGTCTGTACAGTCTGGGCAGACTGTACATACATTGGTTGGTGTAGGTATTAAAAACACACCCAAAACACTGTATTAATGAAAAATTTCAGTTCCATAATTTTTTTTTTTTTTAGTTGTTCTACCAAAAAAAAAAAAAAAAAGAAAAAAATCAGATCCGGATTTTCTCCCGTCCGGGAGTCCGGACCTGATCCTTCTTCTATATATATATATATATATATATATATATATATAGAGTCCGGACCTGATCCAAAATCCGGACCCTATTTTTTTTTTTGGTAGAACAACTAAAAAATAAAATAAAATTATGGAACTAAATTTTTTCCATAAAACAGTGTTTTGGGTGTGTTTTTAATACCTACACCAATCAATGTATGTACAATCTGCCCAGACTGTACAGATATATTTTGTTATACGTATCCAAATCACACCCAAAACACTGTATTATGTAAAAATTCAAGTTCCATAATTTTTTTTTTAGTTGTTTTAAAAAAAAAAACCCGAATTTTGTTAAAATTCGGGAGTCCGGACCTGATCCGCACTATATATATATATATATATATATATATATATATATATATATATAGGAGAGAGGAAGAGAAATATTATGGTTTGGGTGTATGAGGGACCTAGTTAGGTTACTAGAAATGGTAGGGTTTTGAGTAGGGTTTTTGTTTGTCACAACAGGGTTGTAAGTGGGAGTTGTACTGTCATTGATTTGTTGAGTCTCTTAAGGAGAATTAAATGCAGTTTGGGTTGCCTTTTTGCCAAAGAAATTCATGGTACCTAAAGTTACTTACTTTTTCAGATTCATTGAAAGTACTTATGAGACACCCCCCCTCCCCCACTCCTCCCCCTCCCCCTCCCCCTCCTCCTCTATTATTGATTTCTTGGCAGGAAATTAATTAAATACTACTTATGAAACTAGTTAGTTCTAACATTTATTCTTTTGGAAGATATTTTATTATTTTTTCTGAAATGACGTTATACTGTTAAATTTAATATATAAAGTCATCAGAGGAGGCCGCTTGATATAAACAAATTTAATTATCAAGTCTTTTTGGCTTTTAAAAATGTCCTTCAACTTTTGTAGTAATTCGTATTTTGTTATTTTTATATTATTTTTTTAATTTTTATATTTTCTCTTTCAAATTTTATTAAAAAAATTAATTTACACGATCGTGTGTTCTAGTTTATATAAAAACAAAGAAGACAAATTATCTGGACTTAACTAATTAGAAGTCATACACGTGTTACTTGGTGCATAGTTTAAGATTAAAAGGTAGAGAATTGTTTAATTGTTGCTTTTTAATTAGTCTATTCATTTAAGAAGATATATAGAAAAATTAAAAATAAATACACACAAGGAGATGATAAGATCTTACTCCACTGTTTTTGTTTCTGTTTCTGTTTCGGCCATTTATATATGAATGATAAACCAACTAAAGCTCTTCTTATTGGGTCTGTGCATTGACCGGCAGGAAGCCATAAATTCTCTACACACATACACAAAGCATTTAAAAGAAGAAAACCCTCTTACATATGTCTGATCTTCACGTGAACAGTATGTGTACTTTGAAGGGGAAAGAAGCTTGGTGTTCACTTAGTATTGCACTGTGGGTACCTTCGTGATGGATTTCAGAATCGAATCAGAACAAAGTATCTAATGGATGGATCGATAATCTAATTTATATTATTTTTATAACATAAGAAATTTAAATATTTATTAACAAATTTATTATTAGAAAGACGTATTAGAGGTCAATAAAAAATGTGTATATATATATATATATATATAAATATATATAGTCCGATTCTCTCTAACGAGCTGGAGGGAGCAAATTAAGAGCGAACCGACTATAGCGACGTTTTTTTTCATCATTATAGCATAAAAAATTGACTTTTATATTATAGGGACAGGAAAAATCGTTGCTATAGCCGGTTCTTTCTTAGTTCGCCCATTTCAGTTCGCAGGAGAAGCAGAATATATATATATATATATATATATATATATATATATATATATATATATATAGGGCTATATGTATATACACAGCTGTGTATTACATAGTAGGGCTATGGCGACGGATTTTTTGGACTATGGCGACGGTAAACTGTCGTCATAGCTCAGAATAGCTATGACGACGGGTGAAACCGTCGCTATAACTCAAAAAACTGTCGTCATAGTCGACTGTGTAATACACGGCTGTGTACATACATTTTTCTCATATATATATATATATATATATATATATATATATATATATATATATATATATATATATAACAAATCTAAAGCATATCTTTTAAATAGCATATATATATCTCTCTTAAATAACATATTTTTATTAAAATTACGTCGTTTTGATGATTCTTTTAAAAAATAAAATAATATTAAAAGAGAGTAGTCCAACTTACTTTTTTTTATTTACAAAAATGCCACCCGCGACCCCACTTGTTTTTAAAAGAATCATCAAAACGACGTAGTTTTAATAAATGTATGTTATTTAAGAGAGGTATACTTTAGATCCGTTCTGTATATATATATATATATATATATATATATATATATATATATATCATTATCAATTTTTATATTAATAATATTGTAACCAAATACATATTTTATATATGTAACCGGCCAAAAAACACAAAATTATCTAAAAAAATTGGTTCGGAGGCGCTACTCCCGAACTCCATCCAAATTATTTATAGCATAACAATATTTTGACTTCACTCAATAAAATTTATGACTTCGTAACTGATCTCAATCAAATTTTATTTTATACTCGATATATTTTATAAATCAAATTCAAACAATTTAATATTTTGTTCAACTCAATTCATTTATAACATAAGCTACCATCAAGACTCACATGGTTGCTCGGATTCACGTGCAGTGCCCTTCCACCTCTCCTAGTCCAATTTACAAGCAACTTGCAAATTTTTGTATTGTTGTCAATTTACTTTGCATATGTCACAACTTATTTGAACATAAAATCTATGAAATGATCAAGTATTCTGTACTCCTACCATATTGAAATGAGAGTTTCACATACGTACTTTAGGGTTATTATTTTTGATCATATGTAAGTTTATTATTTTTTATTAAATTTGTTACGATAAAAGTTGCATTAATAATTAAAGAAATTAACTAAAATATTAAAAACTTGAGAAAGTGTGAAAACTTAACACAATTGAAACATTAGTCAACCATAATAATACACAAAAGTTTTAGCAAACAAATTAATATCAAGTCAAAAATATAATAAGAACGGTTAACGTCAAAATTTTTTTACGCGCTTCGATCACCGAAAAGCACGTTCAACTCTGTACAGAAAATGAAATAACACCAAAAACTTGACGGTTTAGGCCGTCGGGGGATAACTCCGGTGTGAGAATTAGTACAGACCGACACATGGTTAACAATGAAGGTGGTATGCTCTAGTGTTTGGTATAAAATTTACATGTTACCTTTTCTTGTGAAGTGCTCTGTACTCATATACTCCTTCCACCGCCTTGCATGCCACCGACTCAAAGTGATCTCAGTTAATTGCATGCAAAATCACCTGTTGGTCACCTCCATGTTCCCCACTAAATAAGATTAGACTAAATCCTCTTCAATTAAGGTGTTGGGCTTACATTCCAACACCTGTCCATTAATGATTTTCAGCCCAAGCCCAAATACCCTAATTTAAATAATGACCCATTACTTCAAAGGCCCAAATGATGGTGGCTCAATAGGTCCAAATTAATTATAGCCTAACAAGAACAAACTAATAATTCAAGTTTTAATTATCAATATAATAATAGCTTATATTGAAATAATAATAATTATAAAAAAAACAACTCAACGGAATAAAGAAATAAAACAACTACAATTATATTAATTGTTTTATATATTGTTTTTGGGCATTGCAAGATATTAGCTCAATGATCCATATAGGGAAAAAAAACATTTAATCCATTATAATCGTCGTATTTTAAGCAATTAGTCACTGTACTTTAAAAAAAATACAATTGACCCATTATACTTTTTAAAAATTATTTATCAGGTCATTTCGTCCAATTTCTTAGACGGACGTTAAGTTAAATTGTATATTTATATGCGTTGCAGTCAGAAAAAAGGAAAAAACAAAATATTTAGTGACTGGGAAATAATATGGCAATTAAATAAAATTTTCCTATTATTTCTCCCTCTTCCCAAGCACTTCTTCTTTATTTACTTAAAAGAAATTAATATAAATTTATACATTTATACAAAGGCTTAAATCACTTCTCCAAGAATTCCGACTACATGGTCAAGGAAACCCCCTGCAACCAGCAACACACCATGGATTCCGACATTGATAAGCCAATAGACCACCGCAGCCATCAGAAAACCAAACAACAACAACCATATTAATTTCAACTCCTAAACTACAACACTGACATTATAATAGAAATAATAAACACTTACATGCTCGTCTGCACCCAAAATTGGTCCCGCCACCACGACCCATTCCACCTGCAAACCCAAACCAACCCACCCATCGACTCATTAATAAAATCCCCATCTCTTCACCAACACCTATTAAAACAATCTCCAAATATAATCTCAACTAAGAAAAGCCCCAATTTCAGAAAACTCAGAAAAGCCTCAATTTTATCTCTGACAAATGAAAAAGATGAAAACTTAGAAAAGCCCCAATTTCATCTCTGACAAATGAAAAAGATGAAAACTCAGAAAAGCCTTAATTTCATCTTTGACAAATGGAAAAAATGAAAACTCAAAAAAGTCATGAAGCCAAAAACTAGAAAGATTGAAGATGAAGAAGAGAAGATGTCATGAGTCACAGAGTTTCTTCAAGGGGGATGGCCGTCGTTGGCGCGGAGGAAATGGTCGTATGAAGTCCTGAGTTTCACCTAATTATGGCCATCTTGAATGGGTTCCCAATCGAGGGAGGAATCGAGACGGCAGGGGAGAGTTTGAAGGACTTTTCATCCGGTCATGCCGAGGAGAAATGGCTGGTTGGAGGCGATGAGGTACTTGCCGTAGAAACTCTTGAGGCGGAAGAAGAGAGGATGAAGAAAAAATGAGAAGAAAGAGAGAGAGAGAATACATCATGTTTCCGGTATTCTTTCCAAAAATTAAATCAATTATTGTCTGGTCATACTTTGATAATGTGCTAATTAAATCAATTTATTGTCTAGAGAATAATCTTATAATTGATTTAATTTTCGATATTCTTTCCAAAAATTAAATCAATTATTGTTTTAATTTTTGATTTGAGAATTTTAAGAGGAAGAAGAAGCACGTGATTGATCACATTTTGATTTTGATTTGGTCCATTTTTTATTTTTATGTTTAGTTATTAATAGGTTTTAATATTTTTAATAGTATATTTCTTTTATGTTTAAGCCTAAATTTAATGATTTCATTTTATTAATAGTATTATTAATTTTCAAAATAAAAATAATTATTAAAAGAAAGGAAAAGCGATAAGGAAAAGAAAAAATTATAAAGAAAATTATTTTTTGCCACATAATTAATGATTTTATTTTTTATTTTTTGTGTGTTGCCACATAAGAAAGTAATGATTTTTTGATTATTTTTTTCAATGTCACGTCTGAAAATATTTGACGTCCGCCCAAGGAATTGAACGGAATAACCTGATTAAATTTTTTTAAAAAATACAGTGGGTCAATTACATTTTTTAAAAATATAATAATTAATTACTTAAAATACGACCACTACAATAAAATATGGGATGACTGAGTTTCTTAAGTTTAGGCAGATCTGATAGGCTTAACAAGGATATTTCTTTGTCACTTTTTTTTATTATGGCCCCATCTTATTTGTCTATTATATATCTGAGCTTTATTATATATAATGGATTTATATTCAGTAATAAGCTAGCAGCTAAAATGATCTATAAAAAATTTGCTCATTATTTAAATTCATAGTTTTGTAAGAACCAACTTTTATAAATAAAGATTTAGTTTTTTCTGAATAATATTCTAAATAATAAGGTGATAATTTAATAAATATTAAAATTATGGGTGATATGTGCAAAATTTATAAAGTAAGCAAGTTGTCATAAAATATTCATTTGCTCAGAGAATATTCTTTTTGTTGGGAAATATTAATACGACAACACAATCATTGGTGGACCTCACAATTGAATAACTGTCGGATATAGAAAGTGACAGAATTAACTTTTTTTTATAAAAATAACGACAAAACTTTTACCGTTAAACTGTTGAAATGTCCGGTGATAAAAGTACAGTAATACACGTTGTTGCACAGTAGCACACGATATTGCATAGTATCTCTGTTTATTAATTCTTACGTAAGAAGTCACTCAGTATTTTATTCAATAATTGCCACAGTAGTTGCTGGATAGTATCTCATATTATTGATGCAATAATTGTTACTGTAACATCTGCACAATATTTTATATTATTAAATCAATAATTGTCACAACACAGTAAATCATATTATTTAATATGATATTATTATAAGTTAGCATTATTGACAATGTTTAGAAAGTTCTGTCGAGAAAAAGAGTTAGGTTATCTAATTGCGCGCGAGTAAAGAGAAATCCTTATAAGAAAGCTCCATCTTTATTGGGAATAATCTGGTTGTCAATATTGTGAGTTTATAATAATATTAATAAATGTTGCCCAATTTAAAATATATGAATAATTGATGAATAAATTGGTATTGTTCTATTTGATTTTGAAAAATATGGAACTCTTTTACAAGGAGTAGCCCCTCATTTGCCAAAACTTCCAAGAGGCGTGTCTTCCTTTTCTTTTTAAACTTTGAAAGATGGAGTTCCCTTCACAAAGGGGTAGTTTTTAATTGGCTAAATATTTTTTCTTTTTAATATTGGTATTCCCTTCACAAAGGGGTAGCTTCTAATTGGCTAACCCTTTCTTTTTCTTTTAATATTGGTAGTTACCTTCACAAGGGGATAGTCCCTGATTGGTCAAAAAAAATTAATGGAAACATTTTTATTTTGACAACGTGTGAAGTGTTTTAAAGGGTACTCCCTAATTGGTTGAAGGTTTTAAATTGTATACTGATGAGTTGCAAACCCGTGATAAAAATTCTGTAAGTAACAGACGTATATCTACTAAATTTCACCTATAAAAGGATACATCTTCAGACGATAAAAAATACACCATCACAATATCAGAAAATCTTCTTCTATAATATGTTGTGTATTTCTTTTGAGTATAAGGATACTTTGAGTGTAGTTAATAGTGCGAGATTTCTCCGTTATACCAGTCAAAGCTAGTCTCCTATTAAGGTAAATGATATTATTTTCTTTCAACACTCGTAAGAGATATCATTTTCTTTCATACTCCATATTATGTAAATGATATTATTTCATTTCATATTCCTAAATTTAAACTTACTATAATAAGTATTACTTTTATAATTCCAGAAATGATTAGAAATTTCTTGAGTTTTGCGCTTCATCTAATATCATTTCACTGAAATATTGGTCTGAACTTTTTTTTATTAAATTTTAATCTTTTCATGTCGGGGTACTATTCACGCCGGAGTACTATTCATGACGAAAATTAATTTCTTTTCCTTTTTTCAAATTTTCTTTGAAATATGAATCTTAAATATCATTCTTGAATTTTACTCCACAATTGGTGATCATGTTGATAATTTTGACATTCTTGGACTCTGAATAAATTAAATTATAAATCTTTAATATTTATCCTTGATCTCACTTGATTCATTTTTATATCATTGTCATCATCCTTGTTGATTGATTTCATAATCAATGAATTTATGCAAGTATACACAGTCAATAAGTAATATAGTAATAAGATAAAGTGTCGATCACACAGAGAATTCTAATCAACAAATTCCAACTACTAGCACTATATCAATTCAATTTTATTTAAACAACCATAAATGTAATTTTTCTAAATATTGAAACAAAATTAAACAATTAAAAGAGATTATTCTAAAAATAAATCAAATAAATAAAACTAAAATTTTAACGAATGAATTCAGATAAATAAAGATTAAGACTCCAATATCCCCAATTATGAACTATAAATCAATTATCCAATTATCCCAATTATTATTCCTACTAAATTGTTAACAGGAATTCTCAAATGTTAAAAGCCTTTTTCCAAGTGATCAATTAACTTCTATTTAATCCAATTAATCTTGCTATATTCCTATGCAAAATAATTAAATTAAACTCTTTCAATCCCAATTCCCACTGTGTTACATGCAGTGAACAGATATTCCTATTCAGTTCACGACCCTAATTATTCGTCATACAAATAATTAAGCATACATGTTATCATGCCTAATTCTAACCCTAGATCTCCTCTTCCAATTCCTTCTAGAGTAACAAGGTAATTACTGGCCAAATAATTAAACAATAGGCACAAGACAATATAAAGAATTCACTTTGATATAAATAATTGAGATAAATCGAATAACTAATTTATAGACATAAAAGGTTCAATTGAAATCTTAATTAAAGAATTAGTTCATAACATAATTTAAAACCACAAATCTTTTTCATCCTTAAGGAATTACACAAATTAAAAATAAGGAGAGGAAGAAACTCTAAAGTAAAATCTTCAATCTTCAAGTAATCCATTGCTTAGTCTTCAATTGTGGTAGATCCCCTTTTAATTCAACCAATTAGCCTTTATATACTCTTCTCCTCTAATCACAATCCTTTTTTCAATCAACTTGTCAATTAGCACACCAATTATGCAAGTCAACACGTTGGTCAACATGCGCGTGTCTTTGGTTAACTGATGCCGGGCTTCAGCGCCCCGGCGCTGACATTAACACTAGAACCAGCGGCCCTGGAGATGGACTTCGAGATAATTACCAAAATGCCATTTTTAGCTCAAAAACCCATATTATGATGTTATTATTATTATATTATTACTATTATTATTATTATTATTATTATTATTATTATTATTATTATTAGTAGTAGTAGTAGTAGTAGTAGTAGTAGTAGTAGTAGTAGTAGTAGTACTACTACTACTACTACTACTACTACTACTACTATTATTATTATGTTTATTTTATTATTATTATTATTATTATTAATAGTACTATTATTATTATTATTATTTTATTACTGTTATTGTTATTATTATTATTAGTACTATTATTATTAGTGAAGGAGAAGAAAGGAATATATGGAGGAAATCTCATATTTTGATATAAATATTAATCCTTGCAAAATATTAACAATTGACTCATGTTGCTCTAGTGGTCATGTGTCCAAAATTCTAAATGTGAGGTTGTGAGTTCAAATCTTTGGAGAGGCAATTTTTAAAAAAATTCAAAAGACACCACATCAGTAGCGGATACGTGTCAAATTACAATATTAAATACTACGCCAGGTCTGCCACGTAGGCGCCACGTGTTATTGTTTTTATTTTTATTATTACTATTATTATAATTACTGTTATTGTTATTATTATTATTATTAGTAGTAGTAGTAGTACTACTATTATTATTATTATTATTATTATTAATTTTATTATTATTATTATTACTGTTTATTATTATTATTATTATTATTATTATTATTACTGTTATTATTATTATTATTAGTACTATTATTATTATTATTATTATTATTATTACTACTACTACTATTATTATTACTGTTATTATTATTATTATTGTTATTATTATTAGTACTATTATTATTATTATGACTGTTATTATTATTATTACTATTATTATTATTATTATTATCTTAATTTAAGGCAACATGTTAATAGTCGTAGCAAAAAGTTGTATAAAATATGCAACGAAAATAAAAATTGTTGCCAATGAATGTGGTCTATATTAGGCAACAAAATATAGCAACAAAAAGACTTTCGTTGCCCACGATGAGAAGAAATCAAGTGGTTAGAAATTTTGTAACGAATTTCTAACGAATTTTGTTTCCAAATTTTGCAACTACTTATGAATTTCGTTGCAAATAGTGAAAGGCTGACACAATCTGCAATAAAGGACAAGTTTCGTTGCAAAGCATACACTTTTAGCAATGACTTATAAAGTCGTTGCCTGAAAAATCGTTGCTAAAGCCCCATTTTTAGCAACAAAAAAAACTTTTGTTGCCCACGATGACGGGAAATCAAGTGCCCAAAAATTTTGCAACGAATTTCTAACGAAATTTTTTTCCGCCAATGAATTAGCAACGAAATGTTGCAACGACTTATGAATTTTGTTGAAAAAAGTGAAAACCTGATACAATCTGCAACGAAGGACAAATTTCGTTGCTAAACATATACTTTTAGCAACGACTTATAAAGTCGTTGCCCGAAAAATCGTTGCTAAAGGCCCATTTTTTTGTAGTGTCATCGGGGTTATTATTTACATGAGGATTATTGTCTTCCTGTTGCACATTATCCTGGATATTGATCGTTAGTGACTCAACGGTCTCATGTGCTTCATTGCTGATCTCAACATTTTCAAATGCCATTTTCAAACACTGTCACAAAACAAGAGTTAATTACCATATCACATATTATCACTATACTCTGACCGACCAATTAAATACCAAATAAACTTAGGTAGGTCATACTAGCGAAAGAATTCTCCATCTCTCCCCTCTTAGTTCTTGTCTCACATCTTAGCCAGGGATCATATCCCTAAGTTTTTGATACCAACTGTGACGCCCCCAAAATAGGTATACATCACCCATCTTGAGTCGCTAAATACATGGTACAAAATTCAAATACAACTTAATTATACAACATTCGTTTAAGATACAATATACACACTCAATGGAGTCCTCATTACATTTATTATCACACTATTTAACAGAATAGTGAGGACTATTAATGCTATCATCTGGACCGTCACTGCGTTCCCGACTAGTCCCAGCTATATTCTCATTTCCTGAAGAGAACAATGAAAGCAAAGGGTGAGCTCAACTAGCCCAGTAAGAAATATTATGACTAAGATAATGCAGAATAAATTATCTTTAGCCTTCAATAGTATAACAACTGATATAATATAATAAACAACAAGTTTTAGATCAACAACTGCAGCGGAATAAGTAATCCATTAGAAGAGTCAAGTAGAGCATAAAATCTACTATCTTCTATGATTTAAAAAGTTTTTCATCAACTTTATCACTGAGACTTAGCTTAATAAATAAAATCTAATCATCCATGCACCACGGCCAAGGATATTCATGTAATCATCAATGGTCATGATTATACCGAATAATCCCTGGTCATAATCATACCAACAACTGTCCATCAATGAACTACAGGTCACTGAGGACTTTTACCACATCATTCGTTACATTACGATCAAGATTATACCGAATAATCCCAGATCATAATCATACCAAGTCCATTTATGCACGTAAGCCAAAGATGATTTTCATCATAATATAAGCATGAGGATGATGACAATGACATAATAATTCAATAAAACAAGTTCAAGGATAAATTTTAAAGATTTATAATTTAACTTATCCAGAAATCAGTAACGTCCAAATTGTCAACATGATACTGCTTTGTGGAGTAAAATTCAAGAATGCTCAGAAGAATTTTTCCATGAAAAGATACTAGATGAAGCGCAAATATCCAGGATATTCTACTAATTTCATGGAGTATAAAAGCCAAAACTTTAACCAACTGAGTATAATAGAATATATGAAACTGCAAATGGATTTTCGTCTGCCATGCGGTAATCCACGTAGACAGATCATTTCCACAATTTAATAAGGAATGAATACGAAGGATCATTCACCATGCATGCGATAATCCACATAGACCAGTTATTCTAACAAAATAATAAAGAATGGAATAACAGAAGAATTCACCATGCATGCTATAGACCGCACAGACATGTTATTTCAACAGAATAATAAAGAATGAAATAACAGAAGAATTTCACTATGTATGTGGTACT